>JASTWF010000410.1:308983-348983 GCA_030390025.1 Squalus acanthias
GTCTGGGCCTACACCTGACTCCAGTTCCTCACTACCCGGATTGGGCCTATACCTGACTCCAGTCCCTCTATGATAGCAAAATACTGCGGATGCTGGAAATCCGAAATAACAACAGAAAACGCTGGAAAAACTCAGCAGGCCAGGCATCATCCTTGGAGAGAGAAACAGAGTTAACGTTTCAGGTCGAAACCCTTTGTCGGAACGTTCCGACGAAGGGATTCGACCTGTGACGTTAACTCTGTTTCTCTCTCCACGGATGTTGCCTGGCCTGCTGAGTTTTTCCAGCGTTTTCTGTTGTTATTCCAATCCCTCTATACCCGGGCTGGGACTACACCTGACTCCGGTCCCTCAATACCTGCTCTGGGCCCACACCTGACTCCGGTCCCTCAATACCTGGTTTGGTCCTGCACCTGACTCCAGTCCTTCAGTACCCGGTCTGGGTATACACCTGACTCCAGTCCCTCAGTACCCGGTCTGGGTCTATACCTCACTCCAGTCACTCACTACCCAGTCTGGGCCTACACCCGACTCCAGTCCCTCACTACCCGGTCTGGGCCTGCAGCTGACTCCAGTCCCTCTATACCTGGTCTGGGCCTACACGTGACTCCAGTCCCTCACAACCCAGTCTGGGTATACACCTGATTCCAGTCCCTCACTACCCGGTCTGGGTCTGCACCTCACTCCAGTCCCTCCCTACCCGGGCTGAGCCTTCACCTGACTCCAGCCCTTCACTACCCAGTCTGGGCCTACACCTGACTCCAGTCCCTCACTACCCGGTCTCGGTCTACACCTGACTCCAGTCCCTCAGTACCCGGTCTGGGTCTGTACCTCACTCCAGTCACTCACTACCCAGTCTGGGCCTACACCCGACTCCAATCTCTCACTACCTGGTCTGGGCCTACACGTGACTCCAGACCCTCACTACCCGGTCTCGGTCTACACCTGACTCCAGTCCCTCACTACCCGGTCTGGTCACACACCTGACACTGGTCTCTCAAAACCCGGACTGGGAATACACATGACTCCTGTCCCTCTCTACCTGGTCTGGGCCCACACCTGACTCCAGTCCCTCTATACCCGGTCTAGGCCGACACCTGACTCCAGTCACTCACTAGCCGTTTTGGGCCCACACCTGACCCCGATCCCTCAATACCTGCTCTGGGCCCACACCTGACTCCAGTCCCTCACTACCCGGTCTGGGGCTGCACCTGACTCCAGTCCCACGATTGCCGGTCTGGGCCTACACCGGACTCCAGTCCCTCACTACCCGGTCTGGGCCCACACCTGACTCCAGTCACTCACTACCCATTCTGGACCCACACCTGACTCCGGTCCCTTAATACCTGCTCTGGGCCCACACCTGACTCCAGTCCTTCACAACCTGGTCTGGGCCTGCAACTGACTCCAGTCCCTCACTACCCGGTCTGGGACTGCACCTGTCTCCAGTCCCTCACTAGCCGGTCTGGGCCGACACCTGACTCCAGTCCCTCACTACCCGGTCTGGGCCGACATCTGACTCCGGTCCCTCAATACCTGCTCTGGGCCCACACCTGACTCCGGTCCCTCACTGCCAGGTCTGGCCCTACACCTGACTCCAGTCCCTCACTGCCAGGTCTGGCCCTACACCTGACTCCAGTCCCTCACGACCCGCTCTGGGCCTAAACCTAACTCCAGTCCCTCACTACCTGGTCTGGGTACACATCTGACTCCAGTCCCTCACTACCCGGTCTGGGGATACACCTGACTCTAGTCCCTCACTACCCGGTCTAGGCCTACACCTGACTCCAGTCCCTCCCTACCCGGTCTGGGCCCACACCTGACTCCAGTCCCTCAATACCTGGTCTGGGTCTACACCTGACTCCAGTCCCTCACTACCCGGTCTGGGCCTCCACATGACTCCAGTCCCTCACTACCCAGTCTGGGCCTCCACATGACTCCAGTCCCTCACTACCCAGTCTGGGCCTACACCTGACTCCAGTCCCTCACTACCCAGTCTGGGCCTACACCTGACTCCAGTCCCTCACTACCCGGTCTGGGCCTCCACATGACTCCAGTCCCTCACTACCTTGTCTGTGCCTGCACCTGACTCCAGTCCCTTACTACCCGGTCTGGGTCTACACCACACTCCAGTCCCTCACTTCCCGGTCTGGGCCTACTCCTGACTCCAATCCCTCACTGACCCGGTCTTGGTATAGACCTGACTCCAGTTCTTCACTACTCGGTCTGGGCCCACACCTGACTCTGGTCTCTCAATTCCCAGACTGGGAATACACCTGACTCCAGTCCCTCACTACCTGGTCTGGGCCTACACCTGACTCCAGTCCCTCACTACCCGGATTGGGCCTATACCTGACTCCAGTCCCGCTGTACCCGGTCTGGGCCTACACCTGACTCCAGTTCCTCACTACCCGGTCTGGGCCTATACCTGACTCCAGTCCCTCTATGATAGCAAAATACTGCGGATGCTGGAAATCCGAAATAACAACAGAAAACGCTGGAAAAACTCAGCAGGCCAGGCATCATCCTTGGAGAGAGAAACAGAGTTAACGTTTCAGGTCGAAACCCTTTGTCGGAACATTCCGACGAAGGGATTCGACCTGAAACGTTAACTCTGTTTCTCTCTCCACGGATGTTGCCTGGCCTGCTGAGTTTTTCCAGCGTTTTCTGTTGTTATTCCAATCCCTCTATACCCGGGCTGGGACTACACCTGACTCCGGTCCCTCAATACCTGCTCTGGGCCCACACCTGACTCCGGTCCCTCAATACCTGGTCTGGTTCTGCACCTGACTCCAGTCCTTCAGTACCCGGTCTGGGTATACACCTGACTCCAGTCCCTCAGTACCCGGTCTGGGTCTATACCTCACTCCAGTCACTCACTACCCAGTCTGGGCCTACACCCGACTCCAGTCCCTCACTACCCGGTCTGGGTATACACCTGACTCCAGTCCCTCACTACCCGGTCTGGGCCTGCAGCTGACTCCAGTCCCTCTATACCCGGTCTGGGCCTACACGTGACTCCAGTCCCTCACAACCCAGTCTGGGCGTACACCTGACTCCAGTCCCTCACTACCTGGTCTGGGCCTACACCTCACTCCAGTCCCTCACTATCCGTCTGAGCCGACAGCTGACTCCAGTCCCTCAATACCCGGTTTGGATCTACACCTGTCTCCAGTCAGTCACTATCCGGTCTGGGCCAAGACCTGACTCCAATCCCTCCCTACCCAGTCTGGGCCCACACCTGACTCCAGTCCCTCCCTACCCGGGCTGAGCCTTCACCTGACTCCAGCCCCTCACTACCCGGTCTGGGTATACACCTGATTCCAGTCCCTCACTACCCGGTCTGGGTCTGCACCTCACTCCAGTCCCTCCCTACCCGGGCTGAGCCTTCACCTGACTCCAGCCCTTCACTACCCAGTCTGGGCCTACACCTGACTCCAGTCCCTCACTACCCGGTCTCGGTCTACACCTGACTCCAGTCCCTCACTACCCGGTCTGGGCACACATCTGACACTGGTCTCTCAAAACCCGGACTGGGAATACACATGACTCCTGTCCCTCTCTACCTGGTCTGGGCCTATACCTGACTCCAGTTCCTCACTACCAGGTCTGGGCCTATACCTGACTCCAGTCCCTCTATACCTGGTCTGGGCACACATCTGACACTGGTCTCTCAAAACCCGGACTGGGGATACACATGACTCCTGTCCCTCTCTACCTGGTCTGGGCCTACACCTGACTCCAGTTCCTCACTACCAGGTCTGGGCCTATACCTGACTCCAGTCCCTCTATACCCGGTCTAGGCCGCCACTGACTCCAGTCACTCACTACCCGTTTTGGGCCCACACCTGACTCCGGTCCCTCAATACCTGCTCAGGGGCCACACCTGACTCCAGTCCCTCACTACCCGGTCTCGGTCTACACCTGACTCTGGTCTCTCAATACCCAGACTGGGAATACAGCTGACTCCATTCCCTCACTACCTGGTCTGGGCCTACACCTGACTTCAGTCCCTCACTACCCGGTCTGGGCCCACACCTGACTCCAGTCACTCACTACCCATTCTGGGCCCACACCTGACTCCGGTCCCTCAATACCTGCTCTGGGCCCACACCTGACTCCAGTCCTTCACAACCTGGTCTGGGCCTGCAACTGACTCCAGTACCTCACTATCCGGTCTGAGTATACACCTGACTCCAGTCCCTCACTACCCGGTCTGGGTCTGCACCTGACTCCAGTCCCTCACTACCCGGTCTGGGCCTACACCTGTCTCCAGTCCCTCACTACCCGGTCTGGGCCTACACCTGACTCCAGTCCCTCTATACCAGGTCTGGCCCTGCACCTGACTCCTGTCCCTCAATAGCTGTGCTGGGCCCACACCTGACTCCGGTCCCTCAATACCTGGTCTGGTCCTGCACCTGACTCCAGTCTCTCAATACCCAGACTGGGAATACACCTGACTCCAGTCTCTCACTACCCGGTCTCGGTCTACACCTGACTCTGGTCTCTCAATACCCAGACTGGGAATACAGCTGACTCCATTCCCTCACTACCTGGTCTGGGCCTATACCTGACTTCAGTCCCTCACTACCCGGTCTGGGCCGAAATCTGACTCCGGTCCCTCAATACCTGCTCTCGGCCGACACCTGACTCCAGTCCCTCACTACCCGGTCTGGGCCGACATCTGACTCCAGTCCCTCTATACCAGGTCTGGCCCTACACCTGACTCCAGTCCCTCACTACCCGGTCTGGGTATACACCTGACTCCAGTCCCTCACTACCCAGTCTGGGTATACACCTGACTCCAGTCCCTCACGACTCGGTCTGGGCCTACACCTGACTCCAGTCCCTCACTACCCGGTCTGGGTATACACCTGACTCCAGTCCCTCACGACTCGGTCTGGGACTACACATGACTCCAGTCCCTCATGACCCGCTCTGGGCCTACACCTGACTCCAGTCCCTCACTACCCAGGCTGGGTCTACACCTGACTCCAGTCCCTTACTAACCGGTCTGGGCTTACACCTGACTCCAGTCCCTTACTAACCGGTCTGGCCCTACACCTGACTCCAGTCCCTCACTCTCCGGTCTGGGTATATAGCTGACTCCAGTCCCTCACAGACCGGTCTGGGCCTACACCTGACTCCAGTCCCTCAATACCTGGTCTGGGCCTACACCTGACTCCAGTCCCTCAATACCCTGTTTGGATCTACACCTGACTCCAATCCCTCACTACCCGGTCTGGGCCTACACCTGACTCCAGTCCCTCACTAACCAGTCTGGGCCTCCACCTGACTCCAATCCCTCACTACCCAGTCTGGGCCTAAACCTGACTCCATTCCCTCACTACCCGGTCTGGGCATACACCTGTCTCCAGTTCCTCACTACCCGGTCTGGGCCTACACCTGGCTCGGGTCCCTCAATACCTGGTCTGGGCCCACACCTCACTCCAGTCCCTCACTACCCTTTCTGGGCCCACACCTGACTGCAGTCCCTCTATACCCGGTCTGGGCCGACACCTGACTCCAGTCCCTCACTGCCCGGTCTGTGCATACACCTGACTCTGGTCCCTCAATACCTGCTCTGGGCCCAGACCTGACACCAGTCCCTCACCATCCAGTGTGGTCCGACACCTGACTCCAGTCCCTTACTCCCTGGTCTGGGCCTGCACCTGACTCCAGTACCTCACTATCCGGTCAGGGTATACACCTGAATCCAGACCCTCACTATCCGGTCTGTTTATACACCTGAATCCAGTTCCTCACTACCCGGTCTTGGCCTACACCTTTCTCCAGTCCCTCACTACCCGGTCTGGGCCTACACCTGACTCCGGTCCCTCAATACCTGGTCTGGTCCGACACCTGACTCCAGTCCCTCACGACCTGGTCTGGGTCTGCACCTGACTCCGGTCTCTCACTACCCGGTCTGGGCCTACATCTGACTCCAGTCCCTCTATACCAGGTCTGGCCCTGCACCTGACTCCTGTCCCTCAATACCTGCTCTGGGCCCACACCTGACTCCAGTCGCTCACTACCCGGTCTGGGCCCACACCTGACTCTGGTCTCTCAATACCCAGACTGGGAATACACCTGAATCCAGTCTCTCACTACCCAGTCTGGGCATACACCTGACTCCAGTCCCTCACTAACCGGTCTCGGCCTACACCTGACTCCAGCCCCTCCCTACCCGGTCTGATCTTTACCTGACTCCAGTCGCTCACTACCCGGTCTGGGCCTGCACCTGACTCCAGTCCCACGATACCCGGTCTGGGCCAACACCTGACTCCAGCCACTCACTACCCGGTCTGGGTATACACCTGATTCCACTCCCTCACTACCCGGTCTTGGTCTGCACCTCACACCAGTCCCTCATTACCCGGTCTGGGCCTACACCTGTCTCCAATCCCTCACTACCCAGTCTGGGCCTAATCTTGACTCCAGTCCCTCACCACCCGGTCTGGGTCTATACCTCACTCCAGTCCCTCACAGCCCGGTCTGGGCCTACACCTGACTCCAGTCCCTCACTACCTGGTCTGGGCCTGCACCTGACTCCAGTACCTCACTATCCGGTCTGGGGAAACACCAGACTCCAGACCCTCACTACCCCTCTGGGTATACACCTGAATCCAGTCCCTCACTACCCGGTCTGGGCCTACACCTGACTCCGGTCCCTGAATACCCGGTCTGCTCCTACACCTGACACCAGTCCCTCACTACCCGGTCTGGGCCTACACCTGACTCCGGTCCCTCACTACCTTGTCTGGTCCTACACCTGACTCCAGTCCCTCACTACCCGGTCTGGTCCTACACCTGACTCCAGTCCCTCACTACCCCGTCTTGGCCTACATCCGACTCCAGTCCCTCACTACCTGGACTGGGTATACACTTGACTCCAGTCCCTCACAGACCGGTCTGGGCCTACACCTGACTCCAGTCCCTCAATACCTGGTCTGGGCCTACACCTGACTCCAATCCCTCACTACCCGGTCTTGGTATACACCTGACTCCATTCCCTCACTACCCGGTCTGGGGGTACACCTGACTCCAGTTCCTCACTACCCGGTCTGGGCCTATACCTGACTCCAGTCCCTCACTACCCGGTCTTGGTATACACCTGACTCCATTCCCTCACTACCCGGTCTGGGGGTACACCTGACTCCAGTTCCTCACTACCCGGTCTGGGCCTACACCTGACTCCAGTCCCTCAATACCTGCTCTGGGCCCACACCTGACTCCAGTCCCTCACTCCCTGGTCTGGGCCTGCACCTGACTCCAGTATCTCACTAACCGGTCTGGGTATACACCTGAATCCAGACCCTCACTGTCCGGTCCCTCACTACCCGGTCTGTGCCTACACCTGACTCCAGTCCCTCTATACCCGGTCTGGGCCCACACCTGACTCGGTCCCTCAATACCCGGTCTGGGCCTACACCTTTCTCCAGACCCTCACTACCAGGTCTGGGCCTACACCTGACTCGAGTCCCTCACTACCCGGTATGGCCCTATATCTGACACCAGTCCCTCACAACCCGTTCTGGGCAAACACCTGACTCCGGTCTCTCAATACCTGGTCTGGGCCCACACCTGACTCCGTTCCCTCAATACCTGCTCTGGGCCCACACCTGACACCAGTCCCTCACTACCCGGTCTGGGCCTGCACCTGACTCGGGTCCCTCAATACCCGGTCTGGGCCTACACCTGACTCCAGTTCCTCACTACCCGGTCTGGGCCCACACCTGACTCGGTTCCCTCCATACCTGCTCTGGGCCCACACCTGACTCCGGTCCCTCAATACCTGGTCTGGTCATGCACCTGACTCCAGTCGCTCACTACCTGGTCTGGGCCTACACCTGACTCCAGTCCCTCACTACCCCGTCTTGGCCTACATCTGACTCCAGTCCCTCTATACCCGGTCTGGGCCGACACCTGACTCCAGTCCCTCACTACCCGGTATGGCCCACATCTGACTCCAGTCCCTCAATACCTGGTCTGGGCCTACACCTGACTCCAGTCCCTCACTACCCGGTCTGGGCCTACACCTGACTCCAGTCCCGCTATACCCGGTCTGGGCCTACACCTGACTCCAGTCCCTCACTGCCCGATCTGGGCCCACACCTGACTCCGGTCACTCAATACCCGGTCTGTGCATACAGATGACTCCGGTCCCTCAACACCTGCTCTGGGCCCACACCTGACACCAGTCCCTCACTACCCAGTCTGGTTCGACACCTGACTCCAGATCCTCACTCCCTGGTCTGGGCCTGCACCTGAATCCAGTCCCTCACTACCCGGTCTGGGCCTACACCTGACTCGAGTCCCTCACTACCCGGTATGGCCCTATATCTGACACCAGTCCCTCACAACCCATTCTGGGCAAACACCTGACTCCGGTCTCTCAATACCTGGTCTGGGCCCACACCTGACACCAGTCCCTCACAACCTGGTCTGGGCCTACACCTGACTCCGGTCCCTGAATACCCGGTCTGGTCCGACACCTGACACCAGACCCTCACTACCCGGTCTGGGCCCACACCTGACTCCGGTCCCTCAATACCTGGTCTTGTCCGACACCTGACTCCAGTCCCTCACTACCCGGTCTGGTCCTACAGCTAACTCCAGTCCCTCAATACCTGGTTTATATCTACACCTGACTCCAGTCCCTCACAGCCCGGTCTGGGCCTACACCTGACTCCAGTCCCTCACAGCCCGGCCTGTGCCTCCACCTGACTCCAGTCCCTCACTACCCAGTCTGGGCCTACACCGGAATCCAGTCTCTCTCTACCCAGTCTGGGTCTACACCTGACTCCAGTTCCTCACTACCCGGTCTGGGCCCACACCTGACTCTGGTCTCTCAATACCCAGACTGGGAATACACCTGAATCCAGTCTGTCACTACCCAGTCTGGGCATACACCTGACTCCAGTCCCTCACTAACCGGTCTCGGCCTACACCTGACTCCAGCCCCTCCCTACCCGGTCTGATCTTTACCTGACTCCAGTCGCTCACTACACGGTCTGGGCCTGCACCTGACTCCAGTCCCACGATACCCGGTCTGGGCCAACACCTGACTCCAGCCACTCACTACCCGGTCTGGGTATACACCTGATTCCACTCCCTCACTACCCGGTCTTGGTCTGCACCTCACACCAATCCCTCATTACCCGGTCTGGGCCTACACCTGTCTCCAATCCCTCACTACCCAGTCTGGGCCTAATCTTGACTCCAGTCCCTCACTACCCGGTCTGGGTCTATACCTCACTCCAGTCCCTCACAGCCCGGTCTGGGCCTACACCTGACTCCAGTCCCTCACTACCTGGTCTGGGCCGGCACCTGACTCCAGTTCCTCAATACCCGGTTTGGATCTACACCTGACTCCAGTCGCTCACAGCCCGGCCTGGGCCTCCACCTGACTCCAGTCCCTCACTACCCAGTCTGGGCCTACACCGGAATCCAGTCTCTCTCTACCCAGTCTGGGTATACACCTGACTCCAGTTCCTCACTACCCGGTCTGGGCCCACACCTGACTCCAGTCCCACGATACCCGGTCTGGGCCTACACCTGACTCCAGCCACTCACTACCCGGCCTGGGTATACACCTGATTCCACTCCCTCACTACCCGGTCTTGGTCTGCACCTCACTCCACTCCCTCACTACCCGGTCTGGGCCTGCACCTGACTCCAATCCCTCATTACCCAGTCTGGGCCTACACCTGTCTCCAGTCCCTCACTACCCGGTCTGGTCCGACACCTGTCTCCAGACCCTCTCTACCCGGTCTGGGCTAACACCTGACTCCAGTCCCTCACTACCCGGTCTGGGTCTATTCCTCGCTCCAGTTACTCACTACCTGGTCTGGGCCTACACCTGACTCCAGTCCCTCACTACCTGGTCTGGGCCTCCACATGACTCCAGTCCCTCAATACCTGGTTTGGATCTGCACCTGACTCCAGTCCCTCACAGCCCGGTCTGGGCCTTCACCTGACTCCAGTCCCTCACAGCCCGGTCTGGGCCTTCACCTGATTCCACTCCCTCACTACCCGGTCTTGATCTGCACCTGACTCCAGTCCCTCACAGCCCGGTCTGGGCCTTCACCTGACTCCAGTCCCTCACTACCCGGTGTGGGCCGGCACCTGATCCATTCCCTCAATACCCGGCTTGGATCAACACCTGAATCCAGTCCCTCACTACCCGGTCTGGGCCTGCACCTGACTCCAATCCCTCATTACCCGGTCTGGGCCTACACCTGTCTCCAGTCCCTCACTACCCGGTCTGGTCCGACACCTGTCTCCAGACCCTCTCTACCCGGTCTGGGCTAACATAGATACATAGATACATAGAAGATAGGAGCAGGAGTAGGCCATCCGGCCCTTCGAGCCTGCTCCGCCATTTAATGAGATCATGGCTGATCCTCCAATTCAGTATCCCGTCCCCGCCTTCTCTCCGTAACCCTTAACCCCTTTTGCCTGTAGAAATATATCTAATTCCCTCTCAAATATATTTAATGAGCTGGCGTACACTGCCCTCTGTGGCAATGAGTTCCACAGGTTCACCACCCTCTGAGTGAAGAAATTCCCCCTCATTTCTGTCCTAAATGGTTTAGCCCTTATCCTTAAATTATGTCCTCTAGTTCTGTTCTCACCCGCCAAGGGAAACATTCCTTCTGCATCTAGTCTGTCTAGACCTGTCAGAATTTTATACACTTCTATGAGGTCCCCTCTCAATCTTCTAAACTCCAGTGTGTACATCCCTAAACTACATAGTCTCTCCTCATAGGTCAATCCCGCCATTCCTGGTATCAGCCTGGTGAATCGCCGCTGCACCCCCTCCATGGCAAGAACATCTTTCCTCAGATGAGGCGACCAAAACTGTACACAGTACTCAAGGTGTGGTCTCACCAGTGCCCTGTACAGCTGCAGCAAGGTATCCCTGTTCCTGTATTCCAACCCTTTTGCTATGAAGGCCAGCATACCGTTTGCCTTCTTGACCGCCTGTTGCACCTGCATGCTCGCCTTCAGTGACTGGTGTACAAGAACACCCAGGTCTCTCTGTACTTCCCCCTCTCCCAATTTATTGCCATTTAAATAATAATTTGCCCTCCCGTTCCTGCACCCAAGGTGGATAACTTCGCACTTGTCCACATTATAGTGCATCTGCCATTTATCCGCCCAATCACCCAGTCTGTCCAAATCGCTCTGGAGCTTCCTGGTCTCCTCCTCTGAGCCCACCCCCCCTCCTAGTTTAGTGTCGTCTGCAAATTTGGAAATGCTGCATCCGACTCCCTGATCCAGGTCATTAATGTAAATTGTGAACAGCTGGGGACCCAGGACAGATCCCTGCGGTACCCCACTTGTTACTGCCTGCCATTCAGAAAATGAGCCGTTTATTCCAACTCTCTGTTTTCTATCTGACAGCCAGTTCTCTATCCACGTCAATACTTTCCCCTTTATCCCATGAGCTTCAATTTTCCATGCTAATCTTTTATGTGGGACCTTGTCGAAGGCCTTTTGGAAGTCCAGGTACACCACATCTACTGGCTCTCCCCCATCTATTTTACCAGTTACTCCCTCAAAAAATTCCAATAGATTAGTCAAGCACGATTTACCCTTTGTAAATCCATGTTGACTCTGTCCTATCCTGTCCCCATTTGCTAAGTGCTCCGCTATTTCATCCTTAATGATGGACTCCAGCATTTTGCCCACAACTGATGTAAGGCTTACAGGTCTGTAATTACCTGCTTTTTCCCTACCCCCCTTTTTGAATAGTGGGGTAACGTTAGCTACCCTCCAATCCATGGGCACTGTTCCCGAGTCTAATGAATTCTGAAAAATCATACTTCGTGCATCCGCTATCTCTAGGGCCACCTCCTTCAGTACCCTAGGATGCATGTTATCAGGCCCTGGGGATTTGTCCGCCTTCAATCCCTTTAGCTTCCTTAACACCATATCCTTAGAGATATTGATTTGCGTCAGTTCCTCCTTTGCCAATGTCCCTATTTTTCCCGATATCCCAGGGAGGTTTTTTGTGTCTTCCTTCGTAAAGACTGACCCAAAGTATGCATTTAGTTGGTCTGCCATTTCCTTATTTCCCGTTATATATTCCCCCGTATCTGACTGCAATGGACCAACTTTGGTTTTCACCAGTCTTTTCCTCTTGATATACTTATAAAAGCTTTTGGAGTTAGTTTTTATATTTTCCGCCAGCTTGCTTTCGTAAGCTATTTTGCCCCTCTTGATTAAGCCCTTTGTCCTCCTTTGCTCTATCTTAAACTGTTCCCAATCTTCCGCTCTGGCGCTTTTTTTGGCTATTTTATACGCCCTATCTTTGGATTTTATGCTGTCTCTAATTTCCCCTGTTATCCACGGTTGAGTCACCTTTTTAGATTTCCTTTTATGCCAGATTGGTATAAACAATTTTTGCAATTTTGTCATTCTATCTTTAAATGCTTGCCATTGTTTATCTACCTCCAGTCCTCCCAGGAACGTTGTCCAATCAGACCTACTCAGTTCCCGTCTAATGGCATCATAATTCCCCTTGTTTAAATTCAGGACCTTAGTCTCTGAGTCAATTTCTTCGCTCTCCATTTCGAGTGAGAAATCGATCATGTTATGATCGCTCTGACCCAAGGGTCCCCGTACAACAAGATTACTAATTAGTCCCTTCTCATTGCACAGTACCCAGTCCAATATAGCCTGTTCCCGAGTTGGTTCCTCGACATATTGATCCAGATAACCATCCCTTAAACACTCAAGGAATTCCTCCTCCTCATTATTTTTACTGATTAGGCTAGTCCAATCTATATGTAAGTTAAAGTCACCTATGATGACAGCTGTGCTCTTATTGCACGCTTCTCTAATTTCCCTCGTGATGCCCTCCCCAACCTCTATTTTACTATTTGGAGGCCTATATACCACTCCTATTAATGTTTTTCGCCCCTCGCTATTTCTTAGCTCCACCCATATAGATTCTGTATTAACTGAGTTAATATCCTTCCTTTCAATTGCATTTATCCCCTCTTTTACCAGCAATGCTACCCCTCCTCCCTTTCTTTTTTGTCGATCCTTCCTAAATACTGAATACCCCTGTATGTTAAGCTCCCAGCCCTGCTCACCCTGCAACCATGTTTCCGTAATCCCAATTAGATCATAATTATTAACCTCTATTTCCACAGCTAATTCATCTACCTTGTTCCTGATGCTTCTCGCATTAAGGTATAAAACCCTCAGGCTTTTTTTATGCTCACATTTTTTATGAATTAGTTTGGCCCTTTGTTTTTTGTTCCTCACCCTTTTACCATTTATTTCTGTCTGCCTTTCACTTTCCTCTATTTCACTACATAGGTTTCTAGCCCCCTGCCATACTAGTTTAAATGCTCCCGAACTGCTTTATCAAAAATTACCCCGAGAACATCAGTTCCATCTTTGCACAGGTGTAGACCGTCCCTTTTGTATAGGTCACACCTACCACAAAACTGGTTCCAATGCCTCAAAAATTTAAAACCCTCCCTCTTACACCACTGCTCAAGCCACGTATTTAGCCTAACTATCCTGTTCTCTGTACTCTTACTAGCACGTGGCACTGGTAGTAATCCAGAGATTACTACCTTCGAGGTCCTACTTTTTAGCTTGGCTCCTAACTCCCTAAATTCTACTTGTAGGACCTCTTCCCTTTTTTTAGCTACGTCGTTGGTACCAACATGTATCACGACAACTGGCTGTTCCCCCTCCCCCTCCAGAATGTTCTGCACCCGCGCCGAGACATCCTTGACCCTTGCACCAGGGAGGCAACATACCATCCTGGAGTCTCGGTCGCGACCACAGAAACCCCTATCTATTCCCCTTACAATTGAATCCCCTATTACTATAGCCCTGCCACTCTTTTTCCCTCCCTTCTTTGCAACAGAGCCAGTCATGGTGCCATGCGCCTGGCTGCTGGTGCCTTCCCCCGATGAGTCATCCCCCCCGACAACAGCACCTAAGGCGGTGAACCTGTTGCTAAGGGAGACAACCCCAGGGGATTTCTGCACTACCTTCCTGCCCTTGCTCTGCCTTTTGGTCACCCATGTACTATCTACGCTGGCCTTAACCTGCGGTGTGACCAACTCACTAAATGTGCTATCCACAACCCTCTCAGAATCGTGGATGCTCCAAAGTGAGTCCATCCGCAGCTCAAGGGCCGTCATGCGGTCCCACATGAGCTGCAGCTGGACACACTTCCCGCACACATGGTTGTCAGGGACACAGGAAGGGGGCATAGATTCAAGGTAAAGGGCGGGAGGTTTAGAAGGGATTTGAGAAAGAACTTTTTCACCCAGAGGGTGGTTGGAGTCTGGAACTCACTGCCTGAAAGGGTTGTGGAGGCAGGAACCCTCACAACATTCAAGAAGCATTTGGATGAGCACTTGAAATGCCATAGCATACAAGGCTACGGACCAAATGCTGGAATATGGGATTAGATTAGACAGGGCTTGATGGACGGCGCGGACACGATGGGCCGAAGGGCCTCTATCCGTGCTGTATAACTCTATGACTCTATGACCCATCAAACACTCCCAGGGCAGCTAGAGCACTGGGTTAGATACAGAGTAAAGCTTCCTCTACTCTGTCCCATCTAACTGTCCCAGGCAAGTACAGCCCGGGTTAAATACCGAATAAAGCTCCCTCTATACTATCCCATCAAACACTCCCAGGTCAGGTACAGCACAGGTAAGATACAGAGTAAGCTTGCCTCTACACTGTTGCATCAAACACTCTCAGGCCAGTTACAGCACGGGTTAGATGCAGAGTAAAGATCCTTCTACAGAATCCCATCAAACACGCCCAGGGCAGGTACAGCAATGGTTAGATATAGAGTAAAGCTCCCACTGCACTGTCCCATCAAACACTCGCAGGTCTGGAACAGCACGGGTTAGATACAGAGTAAAGACCCCTCTATCCTGTTCCAACAAACACTCCCAGGCCATGTACTGCACGGGTTAGATACAGAGGATAGCTCACTATACATTGTGCCATCAAACACACCACGTGCAGATACAACAATGGTTAGATATAGAGTAGAGCTCCCTCTACACTGTCCCATCAAACAGTCCCGGGGCAGGTGCAGCATGGATTAGATATGGAATGAAGCTCCCTCTACACTGTCCCATCAAACACTCGCTGGGCAGTTAGGGCATGGGTTAGTTACAGAGTAAAACTCCCTCTACACTGTCCCATCAAACACTCCCAGTTTAGGTACAGCACAGGTAAGATGCTGAGTAAAGCTCCCTCTACACTGTCCCATCAAACACTCCCAGTTTAGGTACAGAACAGGTAAGATGCTGAGTAAAGCTCCCTCTACACTGTCCCATCAAACACTCGCTGGGCAGTTAGTGCATGGGTTAGTTACAGAGTAAAGTTCCCTCTACGCTGTTGCATCAAACACTCCCAGGGCAGGTGCAGCACAGGTTAGATGCAGAGTAAAGCTCCCTCTACACTGCCCCATCAAACACTCCCAGGGCAGGTACAGCACGGGTTAGATACAGAGTAAAGCTCCCTCTACACTGTCCCATCGAACACTCCCAGGGCAGGTAGTGCACGGGTTAGGTACAGAGTAAAGCTGCCTTTAGAAAGACCCATTAAATACTCCCGGGGCAGTTACAGAACAGTTTAGATGTAGAGTAAAGCTTGCTGGACACTGACATCAAATATTTCCAGGGCTAGTACAGCCCGGGTTGGATACAGAGTAAAGCTCCCTTTACATTGTGCCATCAAACAGCCCCATGGCATGTACAGCACTGTTTTGAAAGAGTAGAGCTCCCTCATCACTGTCGCATTAAATACTCGCAGGGCAGGTATTGCACGGGTTAGGTACAGAGTAAAGCTCCCTCTACAAAGACCTATCGAACACTCCCAGGGCAGGTACAGCACAGGGATTGATGCAAAGTAAAGCTCCCTCTACACTACCTTCAAATATTCCCTGGAAGATACAGCCCGGGTTAGATACAGAGTAAAGCTCCCTCTACAAAGACCCATCAAACACTCCCAGGGCAGGTACAGCACGGGTTAGGTACAGAGTAAAGCTCCCTCTACAAATACCCATCAAACACTCCCAGGGCAGGTACAGCACGGGTTAGGTACAGAGTAAAGCTCCCTCTACACAGTCCCATCAAACACTACCAGGGCAGATACAGCACGGTTTAGATACAGAGTAAAGCTCCCTCTACACTGTCCCATCAAACACTCCCAGGGCAGGTACAGCACGGGTTAGATACAGAGTAAAGCTCCCTCTACACTGTCCCCATCAAACTCTCCCAGGGCAGGTACAGCACTGGTTAGATACATAGTAAAGCTCCCTCTACTCTGTCCCATCAAACACTCCCAGGGCATGTACAGCACGGGTTGTGTACAGAGTAAAGCTCCCTCTACTCTGTCCCATCAAACACTCCCAGGGCAGGTACAGCACGGGTTAGATGCAGAGTAAAGCTCCCTTTACATTGTGCCATCAAACACTCCCAGGGCAGGTACAGCACTCTTTTGAAAGAGTAAAGCACCCTCATCACTGTTGCATTAAATACTCGCAGGGCAGGTATTGCACGGGTTAGGTACAGAGTAAAGCTCCCTCTACAAAGACCTATCGAACACTCCCAGGGCAGGTACAGCACAGGAATTGATGCAAAGTAAAGCACCCTCTACACTGTCCCTTCAAATATTCCCAGGAAGATACAGCCCGGGTTAGATACAGAGTAAAGCTCCCTCTACAAAGACCCATCAAACACTCCCAGGGCAGGTATAGCACGGGTTAGATACAGAGTAAAGCTCCCTCTACACTGTCCCCATCAAACACTTCCAGGGCAGGTACAGCACGGGTTAGATACAGAGTAAAGCTCCCTCTACACTGTCCCATCAAACACTCCCAGGGCAGGTACAGCACGGGCTAGATACAGAGTAAAGCTCCCTCTACTCTGTCCCATCAAACACTCCCAGGGCAGGTACAGCACGGGTTAGATACAGAGTAAAGCTCCCTCTACCCTGTTCCATCAAATTAGAGAGATGAATGCGTAGCTCAAAGACTGGTATGGGAGAAATTGGTTTCGCTTCCTGGGGCACTAGCCCCATTACTGGGGAAAGTGGGATCTGTACCGTTGGGTTGGTCTTCACCTGAACCGTGCTGGGACCAGTGTTCTGGCGAGTCATATAACTAGGTCGGTAGAGAGGGCTTTCAACTAAATATTGGGGGCCAGGGATCAAATCTGGGAAGATGTGGTAATTCAAAGTGTAGAAACAAGGCAATAGAGAAAGGTATTAATGTGGGAAATGATAAACAGACCGTGACGGGAAGGGATAGAGAGTACAAATCTAAGAGTAAATCAACAGATAAGGCTAAAGGTTACAAAAATAATAAAAGGACAAAACTAAAGGCTCTGTATCTGAATGCACGTAGCATTCGAAACAAAACAGATGAACTGATGTTGCAAATAGAATTAAATAAGTACAATCTGATAGCCATTACAGAGACATGGCTGCAGGATGACAAACATTGGGACCTGAATATTGAAGGGTACATGATATTTAGGAACAAGTGGAGGGGTGGCTCTGTAAATTAATAATGGTGTTAGCGCAATAGAGGGATGACTTAAGTTCAGGAAACCAGGATGTAGAAGCGGTTTGGGTAGAGATGAGAAATGATGAAGGCAAGAAGTCACTTTAAGGAACAATTTAATATTAATGTAAGTAATTCAAATACACATTAATTGCAAATATAATGAAATTAGATACAATCCCAGTCACAAAAACAGCCCCACTGTATTCCAGGTACTGGATCTGGGATTAATATGAATCATTTTTGTATTGACAGTCTCTGGGAGTGAGCAATTTCTCAGGAAGGTGGAGAGAGAGAAGTCGAATCATCGCCTCACTGACTGGGACTGGAGAAATGTCGCTGGGTTCAGAGAGCAGATCTGGTGGGATCGAGACCCCCGTGTCGGAGACGGGATAAAACGGGAAGCTTCAACAATGATTGGAAAGGTGAGGAACTTTACTGAGAATCCAATCAGTCCAGGATTCTGCCGGGGTGAGAGTCTAACCAGATACTGGGAGCTATTCAGCATCTGCCATCAGGCTCGGCCTTTGATGTGACAAGTTGAGCGGAGCTTAACTCGGAGATAAACCTTGCCCGTACCTCACCCGGGAGTGTTTGACACTTACATGTAGAGGGATCTTTATTCTGTATTGACCCCATGCTGTACCTGAGCTGGTTGTGCTTCATTGGGTAGGGTCAAGGGAGCTGTACGCTGCATTGAACACATGATGTATCAGAGTTGGTTGTGTTGATGAACCAAATTGGAGGGAACTTCACTCTGTAGCTAATCCGTGCTGTACCTGCCCTGGGAATGTTTGGTGGGGCAGTGTAGAGGGAGCTTTACTTTGTATCTAACCCGTGCTGTACCTGCCCTGGGAGTGCTTGGTGGGGCAGTGTAGAGGGAGCTTTACTCTGTATCTAACCCACTGTACCTGCCCTGGGAGTGTTTGATGGGACAGTGTCGAGGGAGCTGAACTTTGTATCTAACCCACTGTACCTGCCCTGGAGGTATTTGATGAGAGCGTTACTCTGTAACAGAGGATTACATGGTGTATACAGCACAGAACCAGGCCATTCGGCCCAACCAGTCCATGCCAGCGTTTGTGCTCCACTCGAGCAACCTCCTGTCTTACCTCATCTAATTCTATCAGCGTAACCCTCTATTCCCTTCTCCCACATATGCTTATCTAACTGCCCCTTAAATGCATCTATACTATTCGCTTCAACCACTCCCTGTGGTAGCGAGTTCCACATTCTCACCACTCTCTGGGTAAAGAGGTTTCTTCTGAATTCCCTTATTGATTTCTTGGTGACTATCTTATATTGATGGCCTCTAATTTTGCTGTTCCCCACAAGTGGAAACATTCTCTCTATATCCACTCCATCAAAACCTTTCCTCATTTTAAAGACCTCTATCAGGTCAACCCTCAGCCTTCAAGAGAAAGGAGACCCAGCCTGTTCATCCGTTCCTAATATGTATACCTTGCTTTTCTGGTATTATCCATGTAAATCTTCTCTGCACCCACTCCAGTGCCTCTATATCCTTTTCAGAATATAGCAACCAGAATTGTACGCAGCACTCCAAGTGTGGTCTAAACAAGGTTCGATACAAGTTTAGCGTAAATTCACTACTTTTCAATTCTACCCCTCCAGAAATAAACCCGAGTGATTGATTTGCTTTTTATGGCCTTATTAACCTGTGTCGCTACTTTCAGTGATGTGTGTATTTGTACTCCGAGATTCCTTTGCTCCTCTACCCAATTTAGATTCTTATTTTCAAAGTAATATGTGACCTCTCTACTTTTCTTACCAAAATGTAATACCTCAGATTTATCTGTATAAATTGCATTTGCCAATTATATGCCCATTAAAGAGCTATTAGAAATACATAATAAATAATATCAATCAGTAATGGAAAAGTATGACTATAACTATAACATTTATGTCTGCCCCCTCCCCCCAGTACTGAACCCTGGGGAACTCCACTGTATACATCCCTCCAGCTCCCAGTACTGATTCCTGGGGAACTCCACTGTATACCTCGACCCAGACACCAGTACTGAACCCTGTGGATCTACACTGTATACCTCCACCCAGACACCAGTACTGAACCCTGGGGAACTCCACTGTGAACCTCCCTCCAGACCCCAGCACTGATCCCTGGGGAACTCAACTGTATACCGTCCCTCCAGACACCAGTTCTGAATATTGGGGAATCGCCCTGTATACCTTGTTTTACTCTTCTTAAACCAACAGAATCCCAAATAGTTACAGTGAAGATAATACACGAGACATTATGGGTTTGCAGTATACACATAGATACTGAAATCGGTCTCCCAGGTACAAAGGAAAGCTATTGTACCGAGTAATCAAGGGCCCATCCAAAAGACATTAATATGTAAAATCCCAACGACTCTACGATGAGAGAGCCGTTAGCAGGTAGTTATACAGGACACTTGGAAGCCCCAAACCCCTCCAGGGAGAACACCGACCGATTTAACAATGGGAAAAATATTAACAGGTACTCAGACATTTACGAGTAGCCCCGAAACCCATTAAGAACGGAGATCACCCATACAAGACATTTGAGCGCCAAACCCTAAACAAAAGAATGGACATTATAGTTGGGCGGGAAACGGAAGATTTTGCACCATAATTGCAGGCTCCAAACCGTCCATTCTCTCTCTTGCTCCTGTGCTTTTATCCGATCGATTCGTAACCTCGTGGCTGCTCCTGTGTACTCGTAGTTGGGCTCGCTCCTGCTTGCCTGTTGCCTCTTCTGAAAAGACTGTTGAACTTTCTGATCCGTTCGGATCTACCTCGTGTCGCGTAACGAAGACCTATGTTGGTAACTGGCAGCGGAACCGAAGGCCCGAGATGAGATGAGATGAGATGAGATGAGAAGAGAGGAAGACCATATCCATCGCCACGGTCAGTAAATCCCGACCGCGCCTGTAGGTCGATTATCCAAGTTTTCCTCGCCAGGAAGACTTCTTTGAACTTGCAAGGAAACATATCGTATCGACGATATCGATAACTGTGCTCGAAGAGTACCTGTTAAACCAACCAACACAGGTCTTCATCACAGCAGACGGTCCAGCCTGCTAGCCGGAGCAGCAGAAGCAAGTAAACAAGTGGGACCAGGAGATCTCCTGACGGACACGTGGGTGCTGCGGTGAAAAACATCCGATCAGCTATTCGGAATTTCTCCGAGTTATCACGAGTGGTGAGCATGAGTCTCGAAATCCTACGAATCTAGTTTAGGATAGATATTGATAGGGGAGGGTTTAAGGATTAAGGATATTTGTAATGTGTGCCCCTATTTACTTTGTGCCGTTCGTTCCTCGTTTCCCTAAGATCGACTATATAACTGTTTGTAAGATTGTACTGTCATTAATCTGTGCTTATGACATGTATTTCATAATCTTAAGTATCATGCAATAAAGATTTTCCATTTCGTACCATTCAAACCAAGTCTATATGAGTTTTATCTCCATTACTGCTCTCGCATCTAAGTCCAGTGTCTAGAACCGTAAGGGAGAGTGATTCGAACCACTCACAGGTGTGTCTAGTGTTCCCAGACTGGCTGGAGACCAGAACAGGCAACAAGGCCTAGACCCGCACTGACATACAGGCTGCACAGAGCCGCGTGAATCTCACAGGCTGCGAGACACGCAGGGTCAGAATCCCTTACAGAAAATGGCGACCGCGGCAGGACACTGGCAGCGAGAGGGTAGTGTGTTAGATTTTGGAATGACTGTACGAAATGTTATGCAGGAAAAGATAGCAGATTATGTGTTTGGAAAGGTTAATCTAACTAAGAAATGGATAAGTGAATTGTTAGCGGATAAGAGCCCACTAGAGGCAGCTGAAAGGTGGACAGATAGTAAAGAACATAGAAAGACACTTGAGAAAGCAGTCTGGCTTATGTGTTACAAAAGGCAGGTTCAGATTTCAAACCAGACCATTACAGCGCTAGTAGCTCGAATCAGTCATTTAGAGGGAGAAATGGAGGAGAAGGTTTCTGGAGGGGAGGTGCTCATTAAGAATTTAAATGAGTTACACCAAGAAAGCCAGGAAGTCTCCAGTCACCTTAAAACAAGGATAGATTATCTCGAGTGCCAGGTCACTGAGGCAAAATTGAATGAGAGCAGGTTAAAGGAAAGATGTAACCGCCAAGCTGCCCAGATAAGAACTCAAGAAGAGAGCTTGACGGGGGTTAGGGCGGCATATAAGTTGGCCCTTGAGGATAAGTTTGAGGGAGCCGACCATAGCGCCTGCCAAAGGGAGATAGAGCACCTCAAAAAGGCCGTGAACAGTGCGAACGGCATGGTGTGCCTTATCAATCCGTCGGCGCACCAGCCGCTAGTAAATGAGAGATTTAGAAAATCCCCACCAAATAAAGCAGAAGAAGTAGTAGCCACTGCACCCTCCGCGCCACCCAGCTATTCAGAAACCTGGGTTAGGGAGGAAGCAATGGAAGAAACAAAAGAGCCCATTGAAAAAGAAGTAGGAAAGGGATCGTTAT
Source organism: Squalus acanthias (assembly GCA_030390025.1). Classification (NCBI taxonomy): domain Eukaryota; kingdom Metazoa; phylum Chordata; class Chondrichthyes; order Squaliformes; family Squalidae; genus Squalus; species Squalus acanthias. Next base: position 331,060 of record JASTWF010000410.1, read on the forward strand.
ATCCAGTAACGGGTATTAAAAGGGGCCCAAGCAGAAACGGTGGGGAAGAACCGGGGGATCTCCTCGGACAGCTGGTGTTGCCTCACAGTTCACATCAGCTGAGAGCTATGATAAATCACGTACGGAAGCTGACCGAGGCAGACGACCCTTCCGTACATTTCAGAGAAGTTGAGCAAGCCGCAGCCATTAACGGCTGCGATGATGGGGAAACAGCAAAAATGCTGCTGTTCTCATTAGACAGCTCGGTCCTTCAGTGTCTCTCAGGCGAGAGCAAGAGGGGAACCAAGAGTTATGAGGAATTAAAGAATGAGGTCCTAGAAGTGTTGGGGGCGAACGACGAAGGTCCGTTTGCTAGAGTGGGACAGACAGTGCAGATGGAGGGAGAACCCCCGAAGGTTTTTGCCGACAGGCTGTGGCCAGTATATGAGCGCAGCTGTCTAGGTGCGCCCGAGCGCGAAGATGTGGAAGGTTTAGCTTTAACTCATTGGCTTAGGTGCATAATAGCCAACAGTTTACCAGCCGTCAGAGAGCAGGCAAAGGCATGGTTTGATCCCAATGACCCCAACATTACGGAAGAGTCGGTCTTGAATCGACTCACGTTAGGTTATCGCAATATAAGGGGTATGGCAACACGTCCCCTTAAGGGAAGAGTACATGAGGTACGACCCGCAGCCCCGTATCAAAGAGAGTGGCATCAGGAGGGTAATCGCGCCCCACAGGCAAGTAATGCTTGTTACGGGTGTGGGAAGACAGGGCACTGGCGCAAGCATTGCAGGAACCCTTGGAAGGATTCCAAGGATAAAAATCCCGCGGTCCGAGCCCAGGCGCCTGTCCCGGCTAAGGAAGCCAAGGCACCCACCCCTCCCGACGACCTCGAAGCAGTGTTAGGAGCCATGCGCAAGCTGGTCTTGAATGCGCGTGGACAGGTGGCGGTCGCAACCGGCCCCGTAGGTGCCGCAGGACCGTCTAATAGTACCCAATGACTAGAGCCCACGCAGCCTGCCTACCTGTGTCCTTTTAAAAGACACGCACAGGAGGGGGTCTGCGGTGAGGAGGCCAGGTTAAAAGAGCAGGCCTTGCGGGAGGAGAACGCCCGCTTAATAGGGAAAATAGATGGGCTGGAAGGGCAGCTTAGAGAGCAGACCCTGCGGGAGGAGAACGCCCGATCAATGGGAAAGTTAGACGTGCTCAGGCTAGAAGCGCAGCTTAGTGAGATAAAAGCAGCCTACAGGGTAGCCAAAAGCCGGGAGTATGAGGATGTAAACCAATGCAAACTGTACCAGCCAGGTGCGCAAGGGAAAACTACAGGGGTAAATCCCGCCAATGGGAAAGCACAGCCCCAGGTAGGACCACAAGGCACACAGGCAGGCATAGCAGCTTGCATCAGGGGAAGGGACATCCCGGACGATCATGCAGCGTTTTTCTGGAATTGGGGGTTAGATGAGGAAGAATTCAGGGTACCCGGGTCAGATGAGGATAGTGCAGATGAGGATAGTGATGACGACGGGTGGTTTCGGAGGAACGGTCCCTTTTACGATATGGAGGGGACGGGGGCTGCAGGTAGAGATCCACACAGGGTGGACACACGAGCTGCAGGTCCCGAAGACAGGAGGGAGGAGCTAGAGGAGGCAGGGCCAGCCGCTATGGGAGCACAGAGAGTACCGGTGTGGCTCCCAGAGATGTGGCCGCCCGCTTTGAACGTCCCGTCCTCGGGGGAGGCAGAGATCACGAGTGAAGGGCCGCCTGCTGGGCCGAGCAGGGCGGAGCCACAAACTGCAAGCCCCGAGGTTAGGGAGGCGGAGTCAGCGGAGGCGGAGCCAGCGACTGTGGTGGAACCCCAGGTCATCCCGATGGAAGTCTCGGAACCCGGTCCGTCCGTCACGGAACCCCCGCCCATAGCAACTCCCCGTAGGTCAAGTAGAGAACCCCAGCCCAGGAGGATGTGGTCGTGTCCCCAGACTGCCCCAAGGCGTAAAATTAAGGTTAAGATAACCCAGATACAGACCGGCCACATCGCAGCAGTAACAGGCTGCGGCAGATCAGAGGGAAGGGTCAGCGCAGCAACAGGCTGCGGCAGATCAGAGGGAAGGGTCAGTGCCCTCCCACCGTCGGGAAGAGCTCGCAGCAGCCTTCTCAGAATTTAAAGGGGCCGCCCTGAGAACGGGCGGCACTGTAAAGTTATAAGTTTTAAGTTTTAAGTTAATAGTTCAAGGTTAAGTTTATAGTTTTTTAATAAGGTTAAGTTTGTAGTGTTTTTAACAGAAAACGATAAAATGATGGGAGCTTTAAAGATAGGTTTAGTTGAAGTTTATTCAGCGAACGTTGAAGTTTACGTGAGGCGAGGTCAGGGGACCCGCTCACCCTTCACAAAAGCCAGAGACTCTTGCGAGGCTGGCTACCTCATTCTATCTGATCACAGGAACCAAGGAAGGATGGAACGAATTCTAGTATTGCTCGCGGCAATCGGATGTGGATTGGCCTATCGAGGCCGCACCAAGGATGTCGTGGTGTTTGGATGTTCCGGGGACACGGCCCCCATCGCGGTGGATGGGACCGGAAGACGGGAGGCAGAGGAGACCAGCACCTATTTCCACAAGGGAAGGTGGCCAGGATGGCTGGGAACGAACTCAACGGAGTATTCCAGCACATCGGGGTTTGCCTACCAAGAGACTTCTTTACTGTGCCCCAAAGTAAGGATCATCGCACCCAGGATCAGCGTCACCGTCGGCAAACGGATTTGTTTGACTTGTAGTGGGAAGGTCCCATTGAGCCGATGGTGGTGGCTGCGAAAGCTGAGCAAAACTATGAGGAACTCTTCGGTCGAGTGGGAACGACTGGGTAATAATACCCATCGGACAATTACGGGGACAGACGGACAAGTGAAAGTCTGTTGGGACAAATGGTGGGAACCGGATGAGGGAATTTATGTATGTATGTGGGGGTCAAAGTACGTTTGCCCCAAAGGCATCTCCATATTTTTCATTAATCAATGGCAGGATAACGGACAGGGGATGAGGTGGGATGCGAGCACCAGGGGGTGCGGAGTCCCATTCTCCCCGATCCCAGTAAATGCCACTGAACTCATTACGCGCCCACGCAAAGCCCCGCCCACGATTCCGGTGGTTCTAGCTGAGGAAGAAGGGTGCCCTAAAGCTAGTAAGGGACCCGGGAATGGTTTGGTACTGGTCCCCACAGACCAGATACTATTTCAGGGGGTACATTACGCGGTGGCCTCGGTGATTTTAAATCTCACTGAGGTACGGTTACCAGAGTGGTGCCCCAAAAAGACGGAACAGTTGTACCAGGTCCTGTTGACCAAGATGTTCAGACAATTTTACGAATTCGATTTCGCGGAAATTGATAAAACAAGTTTGTACACCGCACCACAGGAAGTTTTGGATCAAGTAGGGAGGCAAAGAAGGGGTTTGGTGAACGATGCGTTCACTGCTTTTAACACAGGTACATCTGTGGTCAACGCTCTAGACAGTGTGGAGCTGCAGACCCAGATTAATGGTTTAAAGACACAATTAAAGACATTCTAACAGATGAGAATAAAGTGGTAGGGTCGGGTCTACACGAGGACCAAGCCATGACCCTCCATTTAAAGGAAATTATAGCAGAGTTGGAGAAACATGCAAAGACGGTAAATGCCCTGATTAGGGAAGATCGGAATGCATCCGATCAAGCTGCGCAGAACGAGGTGTGCGTGCTTTACGGGGCGTGGTTACTGGGCGAGGGCCGCAGTAATTTGGAGGATTTAAAACAAGGTTTGGTTCCGTCCTGGATAAGTAACAAACACCTGCGGGCGCTCCACCCTTTTCAGAACGCATTAAGTCCATGCCAGCTCAGGCTAGCTTCAGAAGCTTACCCAGTCCCCGTGGACTGCGGACGATCAAACCATACCATCATGGGTATAGTTTTACGTATGCCGGTTTTGGGCGACACAGCAAAGCCCGCCCCGGTATATCGGGTAGAGAACATCGGTGTCATTCAGGGGGGAGCCCACATTCGTTATGCAGCGGTTCCACCTTACGTCATCCGCTGGGAGCAAACGATGACAGGTACAGATCTCTCTGGTTGTCGTGGCAGGGGAGCACACATAATACTGTGCCCCCAGCACTTGAATGCCTTTTTAACACCACAGTGCGGGTTCAGAACGGCTGGCGCCAAGTCCATGAATTGCACCATGGAGGCAATGGCACAAGATCATGTGCCTCCGCAGGTAGCATACATCGGGGGTGGAACATATTGTGTTACCACTGCAGCGCAACACTACCAGCATGGAAACCGTAGCCGGTGTCCGGTGAGTGACAGCAGTTTCTGTTTTAAACCCAGGGCGGAAGTTCAAGTAGCACAACAGCGAATTATCCCAATCCCTGAACCATCCACTGTTCATCTCACAGTAAAAGAGAATTTCACCGACTTGCAGCGATTCGTCGCGCATTTTGGATACCTCATTCCCCCTCTCCCTGAACACCTCACCAAGCTTTTGAAAGCCGTCGCGGTGTCACAGAAACATTTTTATACATTAGAGCAGAAAACTGTCGAAATAGGAACAGACATTCTGGATATAGTAGTTCCACCGTGGTGGAATCTGTTCACCAATATTGAAGTGCCTTCATGGATCAGAATAGCCTCCCACATTTTAGTCATATGCCAAGTTTTCATTGTAGTGTACCTATTGGTTGTACATTGTAAAAGAGACAAACGCCTCACCAAGCATGAAAACACGGGAGAGTGGCGAGAACGTTACGTGCGCGTGCACGATGAGAGCACCGTGTAATCGGAAAATGGCGTCACTCCCGCTCGCCGCGTGCGCCGCGGAAGTTTGTACTCATATAAGATTTTCAGAGATTGTAAATACGTTGGGAACTCGACATGTTTTAAGAGTTGGTGTTGATTTATTTTGGTGATGGTGTTACAGTTAAAAATGATTGTTTGGTTTTGGGTTCTGTTTCTCCTTTCCCTGAATAAAAGATGAATATACAGGTGATACGAGAGGCATCGGCCTGGTTGCGCCGGGAAGGAAAACAAGTGGTGTAAGTTTAAGGGCAAATAATGGCCCAGAAATTGATCTCGCTCTGTTCCCGCGGGGGTAAGCCTTTCCCGCGATGTCTCACCTCGCTTATGCTTTTTCTGATCCAGCTTGCACGAAATTGATGTTCCAGACATCAGCTGTGCTGGGCTTGCGTATCCCAGCGGCGTAGTTAATTCGTGCGAGCTGTGGGATCACGTGACTCAGTTAGAGCCAATGGCAGCACACCATCTTCCATTCATAAGTCTCACAGCATGGCTGAGAGACTTATGAATCTTACACCCCCCCAAAATAACAGCTAAACCTCAATTAAATTTAAAAAAAAACCCATCACATTAATAAAATAAGTATAGTTAATTAAATTAACCATTTTAAATAAAAAATTAAATTTTTGAAAAAATTTAAAATCTTTTAAAAAGTTATAAAAATAAACTTACCTGTCTTTAAAGTCTATAAAAAAGATATACCTGTAAAAAAAAAATTCAAAAAAATACTTAATTCACTACTTACCTTCTTAAAAGCGGGTCTTACTCCTCCTTTTTAGATTTCCAAAATCTTCAGTACTTACCTGCGCGTCCACAGCATGAAGTGCACAGCGTGCGCGCAGCCTGTAGCGCGCACGCGATGCACTCCGGCCCCGCCCCCTTTTCGGAAGAGCAATTGCCGGTTTTCAGCGCATGCGCAGGGCATGCAGAAAACCGGCAATTGGAGTGGGAATACGCGAGAGTATGCAGTGCGTACTCTCGCGTCCCGGGATCAATTTTCGGCCCAATGCCTACGGTGATATAAAATGTAGTTTTCTTGGGAAATGAGGACGACACAGAGACCCTAGCTAGGTTAAAGTTATGGGATTAATTTACTGGATTCGGAGAGAAATCGAGATAATATTGCTCACCACTATGATTTTTGATACGATAAGCGGAGTTATTCGCATCAACAGGAGGGACTGTAGAATTCGCAATATATCGCGATTTTATTAATAAGGAGAAAACACAAAGTTTCGTTCAAACAGCTTTTATTTCAGTAGAATGCTGGCAGGTTTAAAGTGGACGCAAGCAGCCTGTAAAATGGCCGCCGCACCTCGTGACAGAACATTCTAGACTTTTCAACAGACAGACAAGATGGCGTTCCAATAAACATTTGTGCAAGATCGATTAAGATTCAGCACAGTGAAGATAATACACGAGACATTATGGGTTTGCAGTATACACATAGATACTGAAATCGGTCTCCCAGGTACAAAGGAAGGCCATTGTACCGAGTAATCAAGGGCCCATCCAAAAGACATTAATATGTAAAATCCCAACGACTCTTCGATGAGAGAGCCGTTAGCAGGTAGTTATACAGGACACTTGGAAGCCCCAAACCCCTCCAGGGAGAACACCGACCGATTTAACAATGGGAAAAATATTAACAGGTACTCAGACATTTACGAGTAGCCCCGAAACCCATTAAGAACGGAGATCACCCATACAAGACATTTGAGCGCCAAACCCTAAACAAAAGAATGGACATTATAGTTGGGCGGGAAACGGAAGATTTTGCACTATAATTGCAGGCTCCAAACCGTCCATTCTCTCTCTTGCTCCTGTGCTTTTATCCGATCGATTCGTAACCTCGTGGCTGCTCCTGTGTACTCGTAGTTGGGCTCGCTCCTGCTTGCCTGTTGCCTCTTCTGAAAAGACTGTTGAACTTTCTGATCCGTTCGGATCTACCTCGTGTCGCGTAACGAAGACCTATGTTGGTAACTGGCAGCGGAACCGAAGGCCCGAGATGAGATGAGATGAGATGAGAAGAGAGGAAGACCATATCCATCGCCACGGTCAGTAAATCCCGACCGCGCCTGTAGGTCGATTATCCAAGTTTTCCTCGCCAGGAAGACTTCTTTGAACTTGCAAGGAAACATATCGTATCGACGATATCGATAACTGTGCTCGAAGAGTACCTGTTAAACCAACCAACACAGGTCTTCATCACAGCAGACGGTCCAGCCTGCTAGCCGGAGCAGCAGAAGCAAGTAAACAAGTGGGACCAGGAGATCTCCTGACCGACACGTGGGTGCTGCGGTGAAAAACATCCGATCAGCTATTCGGAATTTCTCCGAGTTATCACGAGTGGTGAGCATGAGTCTCGAGATCCTACGAATCTAGTTTAGGATAGATATTGATAGGGGAGGGTTTAAGGATTAAGGATATTTGTAATGTGTGCCCCTATTTACTTTGTGCCGTTCGTTCCTCGTTTCCCTAAGATCGACTATATAACTGTTTGTAAGATTGTACTGTCATTAATCTGTGCTTATGACATGTATTTCATAATCTTAAGTATCATGCAATAAAGATTTTCCATTTCGTACCATTCAAACCAAGTCTACATGAGTTTTATCTCCATTACTGCTCTCGCATCTAAGTCCAGTGTCTAGAACCGTAAGGGAGAGTGATTCGAACCACTCACAGGTGTGTCTAGTGTTCCCAGACTGGCTGGAGACCAGAACAGGCAACAAGGCCTAGACCCGCACTGACATACAGGCTGCACAGAGCCGCGTGAATCTCACAGGCCACGAGACACGCAGGGTCAGAATCCCTTACAACTAACAATTAAAGAACTACTCCCACTTACCAAAACTCACAGCACTCTCTGCTGACTTGCACTCAGTATCAGTGGTACAGTGATGGGTGTGGGGTATATCAGTGTTACAGTGAGGGGTGTGGGGTATATCAGTGTTACAGTGATGGGTGTGGGGTATATCAGTGTTACAGTGAGGGGTGTGGGGTATATCAGTGTTACAGTGAGGGGTGTGGGGTATATCAGTGTGTTACAGTGAGGGGTGTGGAGTATATCAAAAGGGAAATGGATAAGTACCCGAAGGAAAAAAAATGCAGTGCTCTGGGGAAAGGGCGGGGGAGTGGAACTTGCTGAAGTGCTCTTGAAGGGAGCCGGCACGGGCTCGATGGGCCGTATGGCCTCCTTCTGTGCTGTAACCATTCTATGATTCTATAGAGCCAGAGATGTACAACAACAATAACTTCTATTTAAATAGCGCCTTTACCGTAGTAAAACGTCCCAAGGCGCTTCACAGGAGTATTTTAAGACAAACAATTTTGACATTGAGCCATAGAAGGATAAATTAGGACAGGTGACTAAAAGCTTGGTCAAAGTGGAAGGTTTTGATGAGCGTCTTCAAGGAGGAAAGCGAGGCGGAGAGGTTTCGGCTGGGAATTCCAGAGCTTAGGGCCTAGGCAACAGAAGGCACGGCCACCAAATGTTGAGCGATTATAATCAGGGATGCTCAAGAGGGCAGAATTAGAGGAGCGCAGATATCTCGGGGGGTTGTGGGGCTGAAGGAGATTAGAGATAGGAAGGGGCGAGGCCATGGAGGGATTTGAAAACAAGGATGAGAATTTTGAAATCGAGGTGCTGCTTAACCGGGAGCCAGTGTAGGTCAGCGAGCACAGGGGAGATGGGTGAACGGGACATGGTACGAGTTAGGGCAGGGGCAGCCGAGCTTTGGATGACCTCAAGTTTCCATAGGGTGGAATGTGGGAGGCCAGCCAGGAGTGCGTTGGAATAGTCAAGTCTAGAAGTAACAAAAGCATGGATGAGGGTTTCAGCACCGGATGAGAGGAGGCAAGGGAAAGACGGGCGATGTTACGGAGGTGGAAGTAGGCGGCCTTTGTTATGCTGCGGATATGTGGTCGGAGGCTCACTTCAGGGTCAAATATGACACCAATGTTGCGAACAGTGTGGTTCAGCCTCAGACAGATGTTAGGGAGAGGGATGGAGTCAGTGGCTAGGGAACAGTGTTGGTGGCAGGGTACGAAAACAATGGCTTTGGTCTTCCCAATATTTACTTGGAGAAACTTTTGCTCATGTCGGTCAAGCAGTCTGACAATTTAGACACCGTGGAGGGGTCGAGAGAAGAGGTAGTGAGTTAGAGCTGGGTGTCGTCAGCGTACATGTGGAAACTGACTGTGTTTCTGGATGATGTCACCAAGTGGCAACATGTAGATGAGAAATAGGAGGGGGGGGGGGGCCAAGGACAGATCCTTGGGAGACACCAGAGGGAACAATGTGGGAGCAGGAAGAGAGGCTAACTGATATTCTGATCCTTTCCGCACAGTATGATCCCAGCCCCAGGGGATCCCTCACTGTGGAGAGAGAGAGAGAGACAGTGAGGGAGCAGATACGTAGAGAAGGAAAGAAATACTGGGGTAGAGTTTGACGTTTAGTAGGTGCTATAGTACAAACTGGGTAATTGTGAATCAGCCACCCATTTTACACCGATGGAAATAAAACTCGGGAGAGATGTAGGGCAGGATCCCGGTTCATTCCCGGAGATGTGGCTGATTGTACACCCTGTGTTCATGCCCAGTGAGACTGCACACCAGGAGCAGAGCCTGGTCAATGTGACCCTGTGACACCTCGAGTGGGAGGGGCTCTGGCCGCTTTGTGACATCACAACTGGCTGCTGTGTGATGTCACCTGGAGACAGGGCCCTGCCCCTGGTTACGGCCCATCAGTGGGAAGTCCGTGTGGGAGGAGCTGGAGTGAGAGCTGACACTGGGGGTGAGTTTAGTCCCAATAAACAGGGCAATGGACAGAAAAGAGCTATTCAATATTAAAGTAAGTAATTCAAACACACTGATTAATTGCAAAAATAGTCAAATTGAATATAATTATGGTCACAAAAATGCTCCCCCTCTATTCTGGAATTAATATTAATCATTTTTCTATTGACAGTCTCTGGGAGTGAGCAATATCTCAGGAAGGTGGAGAGAGAAGTCGAATCATCGCCTCACTGACTGGGACTGGAGAAATGTCGCTGTGTTCACAGAGCAGATCTGGTGGGATCGAGACCCCCAGTGTCGGAGACGGGATAAAACGGGAAGCTTCAACAATGATTGGAAAAGTAAGAAACTTTACTGAGAATCCCATCAGTCCAGGATATTGCTGAGGTGAGAGTCTAACCAGATACTGGGAGCTGTTCAACATCTTCCATCAGGCTCGGCCTTTGATGAGGCAAGTTGAGCGGAGCTTAACTCGGAGATAAACCTTGCCCGTACCTCACCCGGGAGTGTTTGACACTTGCATGTAGTGAGATCTTTATTCTGTATTCATCCCATGCTGTACCCGAGCTGGTTGTGTTTCATTGGGTAGTGTCAAGGGAGCTGTACGCTGCACATGCTGTATTAGAGGGAGCTTTGCATGTCACCCGCGCTGTACCTGCTCTGCGAGTGTTTGAGTGGACAGTGTAGAGGAAGGTTTAGTCTGTATCTCTGTATCTAACCCGTGCTGTACCTGCTCTGCGAGTGTTTGAGTGGACAGTGTAGAGGGAGCTTTAGTCTGTATCTCTGTATCTAACCCGTGCTGTTCGTGCCCTTGGACTGTTTGATTGGGCATTGTAAAGGGAGCTTTATTCTGTATCTCTCTATCTCACCCGTGCTATACCTGCCCTTGGATTATTTGATTGGGCAGTGTAAAGGGAGCTTTACTCTGTATCTCTCGATCTAACCGGTGCTATACCTGCCCTTGGACTGTTTGATTGGACAGTGTAAAGGGAGCTTTACTCTGTGTATAACTCATGCTACATGCAGGAAGATTGTGGCAAATGGAATTCAATCCGGAGAAGTGTGAGGTAATGCATTTGGGGAGGGCTAACAAGTCAACGGATCCTACACTGAGGAACATAGGAAGGGGAGTCGGCCATTTAGCCCCTCGAGCCTGTTGCCCCATTCAATGCAATCATTGACTGATCTGCTCTCTAACTCCATAAACCCACCTTTGGCCCATATCCCTTCATACCTTTGGTTAACAAAAAGCAATAAATCTCCGATTTAAAATTAACAATTTATCTAGCATCCACTTCCGTTTGTGGAAGAGAGTTCCAAATTTCTACCACATTGTGTGTCGAAGTGTTTCCTAATTTCACTCCTGAAAGGACTGCCTCTAATTCTTAGACTGTGCCTCCAGTCCTAGTATCCCCACCAATGGAAATAGTTTCTCGTTATCTACTCGATCTGTTCCCCTTAATATCCTGAAAACTTCGCTCAGATCACCCCTTAACCTTCTAAATTCTAGGGAATAGTACCCTAATTTGTGTAATCTCTCCTTGTAACTTAACCCTTGAAGTCTGTGTATCATTCTGGTAAACCTGCGCTGCACTCCCTCCAAGGCCAATATATTCTTCCTAAGATGTGGTGCCCAGAACTGCTCACAGTGCTCCAGGTGTGGTCTAACCAGGGTTTTGTATAGCTGCAGAATAACTTCTACCCCCTTGTAATCTAGTCCTTTAGATATAAAGAGCAGCTTTCCATGAGGCTTTTTGATTATTTTCTGTACCTGTCCATGACATTTTAATGATCTATGTACCTGGACCGCCCAAGTCTCTTTGGACATCCACTGTTTTTAGCTTTTCACCATTTAGAAAGTAACCTGTTCTATCCTTTTAGGGTCCAAAGTGATTGACCTCACATTTGCTTACATTGAAATCCATTTGCCATAGTTTTGCCCATTCCCTTAATCTGTCAATATCCCTTTGTAATTTTATGGTTTCACCTACACTGCTTACAATGCTGCCTATCTTTGTGTCATCGGCAAATTTGGGTATATGACTTTCTATGACATCACCTAAGTCATGAATAAATATTGTGAATAGCTGAGGCCCCAAAACACAGCCCTGCTGGACACCACGAGTCACATCCTGCCAATTTGAGTACCTACCCATTATCCCTACGCTGTATCCTGACGCTTTATAAAGGGTTATAAAGGATTATGCTGGGTTATAAATTATTATAAATGAATATAAAGTATTATAATGATATATAAAGGTTGATAATAGAATATAAAGTGCTATGATGAATTGTTAAGGAATATAAAGGGTTGTAATGATCGACAAAGGCTTATAAAGTGTTATAATGATTGACAAAGGATTATAAAGGGTATTGAATGGGGTACAAAGTGATGCAAAATATGATAAAGGGACATGATCCTTTATAAATCATTATAATCCTTAATAACCCATTATACACCTTTTGTAAATGATTATTAAGGATTCTAACGTTATAAGGAGTTATAAGGCTCCCACTACACTGTCCCATCAAACACTCGCTGGGCAGTTAGGGCATGGGTTAGTTACAGAGTAAAACTCCCTCTACACTGTCCCATCAAACACTCCCAGTTTAGGTACAGCACAGGTAAGATGCTGAGTAAAGCTCCCTCTACACTGTCCCATCAAACACTCCCAGGGCAGGTACAGCACGGGTTGGGTACAGAGTAAAGCTCCCTCTACAAATACACATCAAACACTCCCAGGGCAGGTACAGCACGGTTTAGATACGGAGTAAAGCTCCCTCTACCCTGTTCCATCAAATTAGAGAGATGAATGCGTAGCTCAAAGACTGGTATGGGAGAAATTGGTTTCGCTTCCTGGGGCACTAGCCCCATTACTGGGGAAAGTGGGATCTGTACCGTTGGGTTGGTCTTCACCTGAACCGTGCTGGGACCAGTGTTCTGGCGAGTCGTATAACTAGGTCGGTAGAGAGGGCTTTCAACTAAATATTGGGGGCCAGGGATCAAATCTGGGAAGATGTGGTAATTCAAAGTGTAGAAACAAGGCAATAGAGAAAGGTATTAATATGGGAAATGATAAACAGACCGTGACGGGAAGGGATAGAGAGTACAAATCTAAGAGTAAATCAACAGATAAGGCTAAAGGTTACAAAAATAATAAAAGGACAAAACTAAAGGCTCTGTATCTGAATGCACGTAGCATTCGAAACAAAACAGATGAACTGATGTTGCAAATAGAATTAAATAAGTACAATCTGATAGCCATTACAGAGACATGGCTGCAGGATGACAAACATTGGGACCTGAATATTGAAGGGTACATGATATTTAGGAACAAGTGGAGGGGTGGCTCTGTAAATTAATAATGGTGTTAGCGCAATAGAGGGATGACTTAAGTTCAGGAAACCAGGATGTAGAAGCGGTTTGGGTAGAGATGAGAAATGATGAAGGCAAGAAGTCACTTTAAGGAACAATTTAATATTAATGTAAGTAATTCAAATACACATTAATTGCAAATATAATGAAATTAGATACAATCCCAGTCACAAAAACAGCCCCACTGTATTCCAGGTACTGGATCTGGGATTAATATGAATCATTTTTGTATTGACAGTCTCTGGGAGTGAGCAATTTCTCAGGAAGGTGGAGAGAGAGAAGTCGAATCATCGCCTCACTGACTGGGACTGGAGAAATGTCGCTGGGTTCAGAGAGCAGATCTGGTGGGATCGAGACCCCCGTGTCGGAGACGGGATAAAACGGGAAGTTTCAACAATGATTGGAAAGGTGAGGAACTTTACTGAGAATCCAATCAGTCCAGGATTCTGCCGGGGTGAGAGTCTAACCAGATACTGGGAGCTATTCAGCATCTGCCATCAGGCTCGGCCTTTGATGTGACAAGTTGAGCGGAGCTTAACTCGGAGATAAACCTTGCCCGTACCTCACCCGGGAGTGTTTGACACTTACATGTAGAGGGATCTTTATTCTGTATTGACCCCATGCTGTACCTGAGCTGGTTGTGCTTCATTGGGTAGGGTCAAGGGAGCTGTACGCTGCATTGAACACATGATGTATCAGAGTTGGTTGTGTTGATGAACCAAATTGGAGGGAACTTCACTCTGTAGCTAATCCGTGCTGTACCTGCCCTGGGAATGTTTGGTGGGGCAGTGTAGAGGGAGCTTTACTTTGTATCTAACCCGTGCTGTACCTGCCCTGGGAGTGCTTGGTGGGGCAGTGTAGAGGGAGCTTTACTCTGTATCTAACCCACTGTACCTGCCCTGGGAGTGTTTGATGGGACAGTGTAGAGGGAGCTGAACTTTGTATCTAACCCACTGTACCTGCCCTGGAGGTATTTGATGAGAGCTTTACTCTGTAACAGAGGATTACATGGTGTATACAGCACAGAACCAGGCCATTCGGCCCAACCAGTCCATGCCAGCGTTTGTGCTCCACTCGGGCAACCTCCTGTCTTACCTCATCTAATTCTATCAGCGTAACCCTCTATTCCCTTCTCCCACATATGCTTATCTAACTGCCCCTTAAATGCATCTATACTATTCGCTTCAACCACTCCCTGTGGTAGCGAGTTCCACATTCTCACCACTCTCTGGGTAAAGAGGTTTCTTCTGAATTCCCTTATTGATTTCTTGGTGACTATCTTATATTGATGGCCTCTAATTTTGCTGTTCCCCACAAGTGGAAACATTCTCTCTATATCCACTCCATCAAAACCTTTCCTCATTTTAAAGACCTCTATCAGGTCAACCCTCAGCCTTCAAGAGAAAGGAGACCCAGCCTGTTCATCCGTTCCTAATATGTATACCTTGCTTTTCTGGTATTATCCATGTAAATCTTCTCTGCACCCACTCCAGTGCCTCTATATCCTTTTCAGAATATAGCAACCAGAATTGTACGCAGCACTCCAAGTGTGGTCTAAACAAGGTTCGATACAAGTTTAGCGTAAATTCACTACTTTTCAATTCTACCCCTCCAGAAATAAACCCGAGTGATTGATTTGCTTTTTATGGCCTTATTAACCTGTGTCGCTACTTTCAGTGATGTGTGTATTTGTACTCCGAGATTCCTTTGCTCCTCTACCCAATTTAGATTCTTATTTTCAAAGTAATATGTGACCTCTCTACTTTTCTTACCAAAATGTAATACCTCAGATTTATCTGTATAAGTTGCATTTGCCAATTATATGCCCATTAAAGAGCTATTAGAAATACATAATAAATAATATCAATCAGTAATGGAAAAGTATGACTATAACTATAACATTTATGTCTGCCCCCTCCCCCCAGTACTGAACCCTGGGGAACTCCACTGTATACATCCCTCCAGCTCCCAGTACTGATTCCTGGGGAACTCCACTGTATACCTCGACCCAGACACCAGTACTGAACCCTGTGGATCTACACTGTATACCTCCACCCAGACACCAGTACTGAACCCTGGGGAACTCCACTGTGAACCTCCCTCCAGACCCCAGCACTGATCCCTGGGGAACTCAACTGTATACCGTCCCTCCAGACACCAGTTCTGAATATTGGGGAATCGCCCTGTATACCTTGTTTTACTCTTCTTAAACCAACAGAATCCCAAATAGTTAACTTTTCCCCTTCACTTAAACTGCTTAAGTACTCTTATCAAGAATGATTTAAAGAGAACTAACAATTAAAGAACTACTCCCACTTACCAAAACTCACAGCACTCTCTGCTGACTTGCACTCAGTATCAGTGGTACAGTGATGGGTGTGGGGTATATCAGTGTTACAGTGAGGGGTGTGGGGTATATCAGTGTTACAGTGATGGGTGTGGGGTATATCAGTGTTACAGTGAGGGGTGTGGGGTATATCAGTGTGTTACAGTGAGGGGTGTGGAGTATATCAAAAGGGAAATGGATAAGTACCCGAAGGAAAAAAAATGCAGTGCTCTGGGGAAAGGGCGGGGGAGTGGAACTTGCTGAAGTGCTCTTGAAGGGAGCCGGCACGGGCTCGATGGGCCGTATGGCCTCCTTCTGTGCTGTAACCATTCTATGATTCTATAGAGCCAGAGATGTACAACAACAATAACTTCTATTTAAATAGCGCCTTTACCGTAGTAAAACGTCCCAAGGCGCTTCACAGGAGTATTTTAAGACAAACAATTTTGACATTGAGCCATAGAAGGATAAATTAGGACAGGTGACTAAAAGCTTGGTCAAAGTGGAAGGTTTTGATGAGCGTCTTCAAGGAGGAAAGCGAGGCGGAGAGGTTTCGGCTGGGAATTCCAGAGCTTAGGGCCTAGGCAACAGAAGGCACGGCCACCAAATGTTGAGCGATTATAATCAGGGATGCTCAAGAGGGCAGAATTAGAGGAGCGCAGTTATCTCGGGGGGGGGGGGGTTGTGGGGCTGAAGGAGATTAGAGATAGGAAGGGGCGAGGCCATGGAGGGATTTGAAAACAAGGATGAGAATTTTGAAATCGAGGTGCTGCTTAACCGGGAGCCAGTGTAGGTCAGCGAGCACAGGGGAGATGGGTGAACGGGACATGGTATGAGTTAGGGCAGGGGCAGCCGAGCTTTGGATGACCTCAAGTTTCCATAGGGTGGAATGTGGGAGGCCAGCCAGGAGTGCGTTGGAATAGTCAAGTCTAGAAGTAACAAAAGCATGGATGAGGGTTTCAGCACCGGATGAGAGGAGGCAAGGGAAAGACGGGCGATGTTACGGAGGTGGAAGTAGGCGGCCTTTGTTATGCTGCGGATATGTGGTCGGAGGCTCACTTCAGGGTCAAATATGACACCAATGTTGCGAACAGTGTGGTTCAGCCTCAGACAGATGTTAGGGAGAGGGATGGAGTCAGTGGCTAGGGAACAGTGTTGGTGGCAGGGTACGAAAACAATGGCTTTGGTCTTTCCAATATTTACATGGAGAAACTTTTGCTCATGTCGGTCAAGCAGTCTGACAATTTAGACACCGTGGAGGGGTCGAGAGAAGAGGTAGTGAGTTAGAGCTGGGTGTCGTCAGCGTACATGTGGAAACTGACTGTGTTTCTGGATGATGTCACCAAGTGGCAACATGTAGATGAGAAATAGGAGGGGGGGGGGCCAAGGACAGATCCTTGGGGGACACCAGAGGGAACAATGTGGGAGCAGGAAGAGAGGCTAACTGATATTCTGATCCTTTCCGCACAGTATGATCCCAGCCCCAGGGGATCCCTCACTGTGGAGAGAGACAGTGAGGGAGCAGATACGTAGAGAAGGAAAGAAATACTGGGGTAGAGTTTGACGTTTAGTAGGTGCTTTCGTACAAACTGGGTAATTGTGAATCAGCCACCCATTTTACACCGATGGAAATAAAACTCGGGAGAGATGTAGGGCAGGATCCCGGTTCATTCCCGGAGATGTGGCTGATTGTACACCCTGTGTTCATGCCCAGTGAGACTGCACACCAGGAGCAGAGCCTGGTCAATGTGACCCTGTGACACCTCGAGTGGGAGGGGCTCTGGCCGCTTTGTGACATCACAACTGGCTGCTGTGTGATGTCACCTGGAGACAGGGCCCTGCCCCTGGTTACGGCCCATCAGTGGGAAGTCAGTGTGGGAGGAGCTGGAGTGAGAGCTGACACTGGGGGTGAGTTTAGTCCCAATAAACAGGGCAATGGACAGAAAAGAGCTATTCAATATTAAAGTAAGTAATTCAAACACACTGATTAATTGCAAAAATAGTCAAATTGAATATAATGATGGTCACAAAAATGCTCCCCCTCTATTCTGGAATTAATATTAATCATTTTTCTATTGACAGTCTCTGGGAGTGAGCAATATCTCAGGAAGGTGGAGAGAGAAGTCGAATCATCGCCTCACTGACTGGGACTGGAGAAATGTCGCTGTGTTCACAGAGCAGATCTGGTGGGATCGAGACCCCCAGTGTCGGAGACGGGATAAAACGG
The DNA here is from genome assembly GCA_030390025.1 of Squalus acanthias. Taxonomy (NCBI): domain Eukaryota; kingdom Metazoa; phylum Chordata; class Chondrichthyes; order Squaliformes; family Squalidae; genus Squalus; species Squalus acanthias. The sequence goes on from JASTWF010000410.1 coordinate 348,589, forward strand.
GAAGCTTCAACAATGATTGGAAAAGTAAGAAACTTTACTGAGAATCCCATCAGTCCAGGATATTGCCGAGGTGAGAGTCTAACCAGATACTGGGAGCTGTTCAACATCTTCCATCAGGCTCGGCCTTTGATGAGGCAAGTTGAGCGGAGCTTAACTCGGAGATAAACCTTGCCCGTACCTCACCCGGGAGTGTTTGACACTTGCATGTAGTGAGATCTTTATTCTGTATTCATCCCATGCTGTACCCGAGCTGGTTGTGCTTCATTGGGTAGTGTCAAGGGAGCTGTACGCTGCACATGCTGTATTAGAGGGAGCTTTGCATGTCACCCGCGCTGTACCTGCTCTGCGAGTGTTTGAGTGGACAGTGTAGAGGAAGGTTTAGTCTGTATCTCTCT
>JASTWF010000410.1:349183-427818 GCA_030390025.1 Squalus acanthias
TATATCAGTGTTACAGTGAGGGGTGTGGGGTATATCTGTGTTACAGTGAGGGGTGTGGGGTATATCAGTGTTACAGTGAGGGGTGTGGGGTATATCAGTGTTACTGTGAGTGGTGTGGAGTATATCTGTCTTACAGTGAGGGGTGTGGGTTATTTCAGAGAGTGTTAGAATGTAGCTTTTAAATGCTCTGAATTGATTTGTCCGTGACTATACAAGCCACTCTGGGTACAGGTATATTGTGTATAATTAAAACAGGTTTATTAAGCATTAAATATCCAGTACAAAGAAGTAATGCTTAACAAGAAGATTGTTGCAGTCTGTTCATTGTACCCCAGCGTTCCTTCCGAGTATCTCTCTTCTCTTGCTGTGTTCTGTTGACTGAAGCTTCTCATCCTCTGGTTTTGCGCTGCTTTCGGTGTTCAATAGCTGTTCATTTATTACTTTTTTTTCCTCCGTTTTGCCTACGTGGCAGTTAGTAAGCAAGCTATCCTGATCTGAGAACAACCTTCACACTAAATTCCCACAGATGTCTTTTCGCTTTTTAATCAGCTCATTGCTTAGCCGGTTCTGTATTTATGAGTGGTGACTGTCTCCAGCCCTCTATCTTCGTTTGCAATGCTGCTGAATTTCTTGTTTCCCACTGTCTCCTTGTGTATTTAAAGCCATTTAACAGAATTACATCAATTTCTAACAGAGTTTAGTCAGGTTGGCAAAATTCCCATCCTGCTTTGGTCTCAGTCATTCGCCATTTTATACAGGCTGTTTAGGTTTTTAACATACTTCACATATTATAGTTATATAAAAATGGTTATAGAATCTTAATAATGTTTACTAAATCCTACAGGAACATTCTATCCTACAGATACCTACCTTGAGGGCGAGGCATTTTTCCGACCCCTCATAACGAAAATCTTACATATGGGTTTGTTCTCCCATGTTTATGTAACTCTGAAGATATTCCGGGTTGTGATCATATTTAAACGGGTTTTGTACATCAGGTGTTTCAGGTAGCAGGTGTAGAATAGTAAGCATGTCAGTACTACAAGTTGTGTGATGACCAGTACATGGGAAATTACCCTAATCCAAGGAGGAATTTCCATGTTTGTCACTATGTCCCACCAGTGTGTTTGATTTTCGATACCTGGAATGTTCTTGGCTACGGCTTCATTCCCTTGCAGCAGTGTATAATAATGGCGTTGGGAGGTGCTCACCTGATTTATTAATTCGGTTAAGGCTTCAGGTAGCTTGGGGATATCATATCCGAATTTAGTGACATAATCTTCCAGATTTATATTTAAATCATCCTCTACTTGTAATACCTGCTGGTCATGTGAGGCTACTGCAAGGAGAATCCTTCCTCCTATTACCGAAGTCTTAGTAGGTCTGATACAGTAGGTTCCTGGGGTTATTGAACATTCAAGTGTTCCCTGACTATAGGAGCTCTCTAATTTGGTCAAACAATATCTCCCTTCTCGTACGTAGGTTGTTCTAGTTCTTACATCTGAGGGGCCTGTCACTTCCATAGTACAGTTTAACCTTTCTTCATTCCAACCATACCCACAGGTGTGCTTTGAATGATCCTACAAACTGTATGGGCAAACAAGGGCATCCTCATTTGTACTACATCCTTGTAGGTTTGGTTCAATCCATGTTAGTTTTTCTAACTGTACTAAGCATTGCGGTGCCCTGAGAAATCGGTTAATGGTATTTCCTTTTACAACTCCTATATTCTCTATTCTAAATAAGGGGTTGGGCCTGGTTCGATTCATTAGACTAGGAATTTGTAGTATTAGTCCAGATAATGGTAAATACTTGGGACTACGATCTTATAGCTATTACAGAGACGTGGCTGAAAGAGGGGCAGGTATGGTAGCTCAACATTCCTAGTTACAGGATTTTCAGACGGGATAGAGAGGGAGGTAAAAAGGGAGGGGGGGTCCTGGTATTGTTTAAATAAACTATTACAGCTGTGAGGAGGGATGGTATGTTGGAGGGATCATCAAACGAGGCCATATGGGTCGAATTGATACACAAAAAAGGGGCGATCACACTGCTGGGAGTGTACTATAGACCCCCAAACAGTGAGAGGGAGATAGAAGAGCAAATATGTAGACACATTTCTGAGAAGTGCATAAACTGTAGGGCAGTAATGGTAGGGGTTTTCAACTACACCAATATTAACTGGGATAAAATTAGTGTGAAGGATATAGAAGGTGCGGAATTCCTAAAATGCATCCAGGAGAACTTTTTTAGCCAGTATGTAGCAAGCCCAACAAGGGAGCAGGCGGTTCTGGACTTAGTTTTAGGGAATGAAGCTGGGCAGGTAGAAGGCGTATCAGTGGGGGAGCATTTTGGTGCTGGTGACCATAATTCTGTTAGATTTAAGGTAGTTATGGAAAAGGACAAGGATAGACAAGGAAAACAAAATCTAAATTGGGGAAAAGCAAATTTTGCTGAGCTGAGAGGGGATTTAGACATAGTGGACTGGAAACAGCTACTTGAAGGTAAATCAGTGTCAGAGCAGAGGAAGGCATTCAAGGATGAGATCCGGAGGGTTCAGACCAAATATATGCCCTTAAAGAAAAATGGTAGGACTAACAAATCTAGAGCCCCCAGGATATCTAGGGACATACAGGGTCAGATAAAGAAAAAAAGGGAGGCGTATGACAGATACCGAGGGCTAAATACCGCAGAATCTTTAGAGGAGTACAGAAAGTACAGGGGTGCAATTAAAAAGGATATTAGGAAAAAAAAGAGAGAGCATGAAAAATTATTTTCAAGTAAAATCAAGGAAAACCCAAAGATGTTTTACAAATATATTAAGAGTAAGAGGATAACTAAAGAAAGGGTAGGGCCTATTAGAAATCGTGAGGGCAATCTGTGTGTGGAGGCGGGATACGTTGGTAGGGTTCTTAATGAATACCTTGTGTGTGTTTTCACAAAGGAGAGGGGCGAAGCAGACATTGCTATCAGGGAGCGTGAAATATTAGATGGAAGAAACATAGTGAGAGAGGAAGTATTAAGGGGTTTAGCAGCTTTATAAGTGGATAAATCCCCAGGCCCGGATGAAATGTATGCCAGGCAGTTAAGCGAAGCAAAAGAGGAAATAGCAGAGGCCCTGGCCATCATTTTCCTCTTTGGCTTCAGGTGTGGTACTGGAGGACTGCTAACGTTGTACCCTTGTCTAAAAAGGTAGAAAAGGATAGACCGAGTAATTACAGGCCAGTCAGCCTAACCTCGGTGATGGGAAAATTAATGGAAATAATTCTGAAGGACAGGATAAATCTTCATTTAGAAAGACACGGATTAATCAAGGATAGTCAGCACGGATTTGTTAAGGGAAGGTCGTGTCTGACAAACTTGATTGAATTTTTTGAGGAGGTAACAAGGAGGGTAGATGAGGGTGGTGCGTTTGATGTAGTGTATATGAACTTTCGCAAGGCTTTCGATAAGGTTCCACATGACAGACTGGTCACGATGTTAAAAGCCCTTGGGATCCAGGGCAAAGTGTCAAGTTGGATTCAAAACTGGCTCGGAGGCAAGTAGCAGAGGGTAATGGTTGCTGTGTGTTTTTGTGACTGGAAGGCTGTTTCCAGTGTGGTTCCACAGGGCTCAGTACTAGGTCCCTTGCTTTTTGTGGCATATATGAATGATCTAGACTTGAATATAGGGTGTATGATTAAAAGTTTGCAGATGATACTAAAATCGGCGGTGTGGTTGATACTGAAGAAGGAAGCTGCAGACTGCAGGAAGATATCAATAAATTGGTCAGGTGGGCAGAACAGTGGCTAAAGGAATTTAATCCGGAGAAGTGTGAGGTAATGCATTTGGGGAGAGCTAAAAAGGAAAGGGAAGACATATTAAATGGTAGGACACTGAGTAGTGTAGAGGAACAAAGGGACCTTGGAGTGCATGTCCACAGATCCCTGAAGGTAGCAGGCCAGGTAGATAAGGTGGTTAAGAAGGCATACGGAATACTTGCCTTTATTAGCCGTGGCATAGAATACAAGAGCAGGGGGGTCATGCTTCAACTGTATAAAACACTAGTTAGGCCTCAGCTAGAGTGCTGCGTGCAGTTCTGGTCACCACATTACAGGAAAGATGTGATTGTACTAGAGAGGGTACAGAGGAGATTTACAAGGATGTTGCTGGGAGTAGAGAATCTTAGCTATGAGGAAAGACTGGATAGGCTGGGTTTGTTTTCCTTGGAACAGAGGAGGTTGAGGGGAGACCTTATTGAGGTGTATAAAATTATGAGTGGCTGAGATAAAGTGGATAGAAAGGACCTATTTCCCTTAGCAGAGGGGTCAAAAACCAGGGGGCACAGATTTAAAGTTATTGGTGGAAGGTTCAGAGGGGATTTGAGGGGAAATTTCTTCACCCAGAGGGTTGTGGGGGTCTGGAACTCACTGCCTGAAAGGGTGGTAGAGGCAGAAACCCTAACCACATTTAAAACGTACTTGGATGTGCACTTGGGATGCTGTGACCTGCAGGGCTACGGACCAAGAGTTGGGACGTGGGATTAGGCTGGATAGCTCTTTGTTGGCCGGCGCGGACACGATGGGCTGTAACTTTCTATGATAATGCAGCAGGGGTCTTGTTGAGACTGGTTTAATTTCTGAACCAGATCAATAGTGACCAACCCCAGAGCTGTTTGTGTAGATGTGATTAAGTTATTAAGGGGGTTCCCCACATTAAAGGCCATGAAGGGGAGACTGGTGCGTAGGTCCGGGGTCAGGGCAGACAGTATAACATTTTTCATATCACTGTCCTCAAAATTAGATTGGTAATTGCGGAAAGCTGCCGAACATTAACTGAGGTTTTAAAGGGTGCAGGCTCGTCCACTGAGGTTTTCATGATATTGTTCTCAGCATAGGCTGGGGGGCCTCTTAGCCAGGTCGATGGTGGCATACGAGATGGGGGCCTTTTTGGGAGGGGGTAGCAAGGGAGGATATAGTTCTCCGCTGAACCCCTCGCATTCTGTATCATAAATCGGGGGGGGGGGGTGGTCTACCCCCGTGACTGCCGCTATTACAGCCCGTTGTTTACCCAGCTGGTTTTCCAACTCTTGTATAGTAATATGGGACTGTCTGTGGTCCGGCTCCCTTTGGGGCTGCTGAAGAGCCTCTCTTAGGGCTCCTGGTGAATCATTTAATTGTCTGGTAAGACGGTCATTGTCTTTTGTTAAGGAGGCTACCTGACACCGAGCCTCCTCAAGGTTCAGCATTGCAGCGCCGGTGTGAACTGCATGAATGCGCTGTTGCTGGATTATTGCTGTCGAAGCCCCGACCTGGCCCTGAAGAACTTCATTTTGGTGACTGAAGAGCTTCAATTTCACTCTTTAACTCTGCAGCTTCTTTCTCCCAGTTTGACTTCTCGCCCGTTAACTTTAGATTCTCTTCAATCAGCCGCAGCTTGTCTTTTTCTCATTGATTCTGATTGTCCTCTAGCTGGGTGACATGATCCACTGCCGCAGAGGCCATCCGCTGCACTGCCCCATCTGGCTTCCATCTCTTCTCCTCAACTTGTTTCTCACTGAGCGCAACAACGTCCTCAAAGGAGACTCTCTTACACTCTGTTAGACATTCTACTACTACTAACGTCTGGAACTGTGCAGCCTCCCACTTCTTCATTAACTTCGTTTTAAAGTCTACAAAGAAAATCTCACTCGACATCTTGCTGTACGTTAAAGTGACACTGTCTGTCAGATAACCTAACTTTCCACAAGGACTCTCGTTGATCAGACGAAAATCCAAGCGCCTGCCAGTTATTCACAATATATATCAATGATCTAGACGAGGGAACTAGGTGTAATATCTCCAAGTTTGCAGACGACACAAAGCTGGATGGGCGTGTGTGCTGTGAGGAGGATGCAGAGAAACTCCAGTGTGATTTGGACAGGTTGGGTGATATGGCAGATGCAGTTTAATGTGGATAAATGTGAGGTTATCCACTTTGGTGGCAAAAACAGGAAGGCAGATTATTATCTGAACGGCAATAGATTGGGAGAAGGGGAAGTGCAACGAGACCTGGGAGTCCTTGTGCACCAGTCGCTGAAGGTAAGCATGCAGGTTAAGAAGGTAAATGGTATGTTGGCCTTCGTAGCGAGAGGCTTCGAGTACAGGAACAAGGATGTCTTGCTGCAGTTGTACAGGGCCTTGGTGAGACCACACCTTGAGTACTGTGTGCAGTTTTGGTCGCCTTATCTGAGGAAGGATGTTCTTGCCATGGAGGGAGTGCAGCGAAGATTCACCAGACTGATACCTGGGGTGGCAGGAATGACGTATGAAGAGAGATTGGGACGATTGGGCTTGTATTCGCTAGAGTTTAGAAGAATGAGAGGGGATCTCATTGAAACTTATAAAATTCTAACAGGACTAGACAGACTAGATGCAGGAAGGATGTTCCCGATGGCAGGGGAGTCCAGAACCAGGGGTCACAGTCTAAGGATAAGGGGTAAACCATTTAGGACTGAGATGAGGAGAAATTTCTTCACCCAGAGAGTGGTGAACCTGTGGAATTCTCTACCACAGAAGGCAGTTGAGGCCAATTCATTAAATATATTCAAGAAGGAGTTAGATATATTTCTTAAGGCTAAAGGGATCAAGGGATATGGGGAGAAAGCAGGGACAGGGCACTGAATTTGGATGATCAGCCATGATCGCATTAAATGGCGGAGCAGACTAGAGGGGCCGAATGGCCTACTCCTGCTCCTATCTTCTATGTTTCTATGCACAATAGACCTGGTTTCAGTTAATGGTCACAGCCCCACGTTAGGCGCCAATCTGTAGCTTATTTTAATATAGATATAAAATAATCTACTTTCTATTTGATATATAAGGTGCCGGACTAGACTGGGTTAATTTCAACCGTTCAGTGACTAATTGATGCTAGTCTCCATGGGAACTAATTGTCACTGCTTGTTTTAATTCCAGTCAGTTGAACACAGCAGGTCATAGAGTATTCTTTCCAATGTTTATTATAATGGAATATATTTAAAATATATCTCAGATCTGCATTTTGCTCACATCAATAAATCAATTCCTATCATTTAATCATTAAACACTCTGACTGTCCAAATAGCAAGAGATGTTCATCTCACTCAGCGAGGTTGCACTGTGGGAATCGGGTTCACTCTGCAGGATTGAAAATGTAGAGTGCTGGGTGGAAAGGTGCTAATTAATATCAGGACTTTCAAAATACGGCAACAGATTCTCACCATTGTAAGCAGCACCTTTCAGAGATTCACTATTCCTCTTTATTAGTTCAGTCTATGCAGCATCAGTGTGAAAATCCCCAGCCCCCCTCATAATGCAGAAACCAAGCAACACGGACGTTCCCTCATTGTGGGGGATGGAGATTTAACTGAAAGTTTTGTCTACACTGGTTAGAATCTGGATTTTATCTTTGAATGTTCTGGTACTGAGCTGACACTGTCCAACACAGGAACCCTCTGAAATTTCCACCAGTAACAGTGAACCTGAATCCCAGCATTAAACAAGACAGGTTACATTCCCAGCCCTGGTTACATCTCTGACTTCATTCAATCAGTGAATTTAATGATTGAATTGTTGGGAGTGAATTGTAGAGTTGAGCTTAGTGTTAGTTTGGGGCATCTCTTAAAATATATTCTGTGATCTCAGAAATGATAATGGGAGACTTGTGTAAATCTGTTGTCAGCTTAATGTCACTAATAAGAAGCAGAGACATGTAGGTTCCAGGGTGAGTCACATTCAATCCAGTCACTGAACAGCAGCAGATTCCCTTTCCACTCTAAGACTCTTCACACAACAACATACTTTAAACCAGGTATTAAAAACCGCACAAACCACAGAATAGGATCATTTTAATAACTATTGGAAATAACAGATGGTGCGAATCGCTCGGTCTGAAAGGAATGATGGGTAATGAGAGTCGATTCATTTACATCTTTCAAATCACGACCCGTTCTGGGCCTACAACTGATTCCTGTCCCTCAGTAATGGGTCTGGGCCGACACATGAGTCCATCCCCACACTAACATGTCTGGGCCGACACCTGTCTTCCGGCACTCACGACCCGGTCTGGGCCTACACCTGACTCCAGTCCCTCACGACCCAATCTGGGCCTACACCTGACTCCAGTCCCTCACTACCCGGTCTGGGCCTACATCTGACTCCAGTCGCTTACTACACGGTCTGGGCCTACACCTGACTCCGGTCCCTCAATACCCGGTCTGGGCCTCCACATGACTCCAGTCCCTCAATACTCGGTCTGGGCCTACACCTGCTCCAGTCCCTCACTACCCGGTCTGGGTATACACCTGACTCCAGACCCTCGATACCCAGTCTGGGCTAAACCTGACTCCAGTCCCTCACTACCCGGTCTGGGTCTATACCTGACTCCAGTCCCTCTATACCCGGTCTGGGTATACATCTGACTCCGGTCCCTCACTACCCGGTCTGGGCCTACACCTGACACCAGTCCCTCAATACCCGGTCTGAGACTACACCTGACACCAGTCTCTCACTACCCGGTTTGGGCCGACACCTGACTCCAGTCCCTCACTACCTGGTCTGGGTCTATACCTGACTCCAGTCCCGCTATACCCGGTCTGGGTATACATCTGACTCCGGTCCCTTACTACCCGGTCTGGGCCTACACCTGACTCCAGTCCCTCTATACCCGGTCTGGGTATACATCTGACTCCGGTCCCTCACTACACTTTCTGGGCGTACACCTCACTCCAGTCCCTCTATACCCGGTCTGGGCCTACACCTGACACCAGTCCCTCAATACCCGGTCTGAGACTACACCTGACTCCAGTCTCTCACTACCCGGTCTGGGCCAACACCTGACTCCGGTCCCTCACTACCCGGTCTGGGGCTAAACCTCACTCCAGTCCCTCACTACACTTTCTGGGTGTACACCTGACTCCAGCCCCTCGCTACCCGGTCTGGTCCTACACCTGCTCCAGTCCCTCACGACCCGGTCTGGGTATACACCTGACTCCAGACCCTCGATACCCAGTCTGGGCTAAACCTCACTCCGGTCCCTCACTACCCGGTCTGTGCCTACACCTGACTCCAGTCCCTCACTACCCGGTCTAGGTCTATACCTGACTCCAATTCCTCACTACACGTTCTGGGTATACACCTGACTCCAGTCCCTCACTAGCCGGGCTGGGCCTGCACCTGACTCCAGTCCCTAACTTCCCGGTCTGGGCCAACACCTGACTCTGGTCACTCGATACCTCGTCTGGGCCGACACCTGACTCCAGTCCCTCACTACCCGGTCTGGGTCTCCACCTCACATAAGTCCCTCACAACCAGGTCTGGGCCTACACCTCACTCCAGTCCCACTATACCTGGTCTGGGCCTACAGCTGACACCAGTCCCTCAATACCCAGTCTGAGACTACACCTGACACCAGTCCATCACTACCCGGTCTGGGCCGACACCTGACTCAGGTCCCTCGATACCTGGCCCGAGCCTACACTTGACTCCAGTCCCTCACTACTCGGGCTGGGCCTACACTTGACTCCAGTCCCTCACTACCCGGTCTGGGTCTACACCTGACTCCGGCCCCTCACTACCCGGTCTGGGGCAAAATCTAACTCCAGTCCCTCACTACACTTTCTGGGCGTACACCTGACTCCAGTACCTCACTACACGTCCTGGGTATACACCTGACTCCAGTCCCTCACTACCCGGTCTGGGCATGCACCTGACTCCAGTCCCTCTATACCCGGTCTGGGCCTACACGTGACTCCAGTCCCTCACTACCTGGTCTGGGCCAACACCTGACTCTGGTCCCTCGATAACTGGTCTGGGCCTACACCTGCCTCCAGTCCCTCACTACCCGGTCTGGGCCTACACCTGCTCCAGTCCCTCACTACCCGGTCTGGGTATACACCTGAATCCAGACCCTCGATACCCAGTCTGGGCTAAACCTGACTCCAGTCCCTCACTACCCGGTCCGGGCCGACACCTGACTCCAGTCCCTCACTACATGTTCTGGGTATACACCTGACTCCAGTCCCTCACTACCCGGTCTGGGCCCTCACCTGACTCCAGTCCATCACTACCCGGTCTGGGTATACACCTGAATCCAGTCCCTCACTACCCGGTCTGGGCCTACACCTCACTCCAGTCCCTCTATACCGGGTCTGGGCCTGCACCTGACTCTGGTCCCTCGATACCTGGTCTGAGCCTACACCTGACTCCAGTGCCTCCCTACCCGATCTGGGTCTACACCTCACTCCAGTCCCTCACGACCATGTCTGGGCCTACACCTCACTCCAGTCCCTCTCTACCCGGTCTGGGCCTCCACATGACTCCAGTCCCTCACTACCCAGTCTGGGTTTACACCTCACTCCAGTCCCTCTATACCCGGTCTGGGCCTACAGCTGATACCAGTCCCTCAATACCCGGTCTGAGACTACACCTGACTCCAGTCCCACACTACCCGGTTTGTGTATACATCTGACTCCGGTCCCTCACTACCCGGTCTGGGTCTATACCTGACTCCAGTCCCTCACTACACGTCCTGGGTATACACCTGACTCCAGTCCCTCACTACCTGGTCTGGGCCTACACGTGACTCCAGTCCCTCACTACCCGGTCTGGGCCGACACATGATTCCATGTCCCTCACTACCCGGTCTGGGCCTACACCTGACTCAGGTCCCACGATACCTGGTCCGAGCCTACACCTGACTCCAGTCCCTCACTACACGTTCTGGGTATACACCTGACTCCAGTCCCTCACAACCCAGTCTGGGCCTACAACTGACTCCAGTCCCTCACTACCCGGTCTGGGCCAACACCTGACTCTGGTCCCTCACTACCCGGTCTGGGCCTACAGCTCACTCCAGTCCCTCACTACACTTTCTGGGTGTACACCTGACTCCAGCCCCTCGCTACCCGGTCTGGTCCTACACCTGCTCCAGTCCCTCACGACCCGGTCTGGGTATACACCTGACTCCAGACCCTCGATACCCAGTCTGGGCTAAACCTCACTCCGGTCCCTCACTACCCGGTCTGTGCCTACACCTGACTCCAGTCCCTCACTACCCGGTCTAGGTCTATACCTGACTCCAATTCCTCACTACACGTTCTGGGTATACACCTGACTCCAGTCCCTCACTAGCCGGGCTGGGCCTGCACCTGACTCCAGTCCCTAACTTCCCGGTCTGGGCCAACACCTGACTCTGGTCACTCGATACCTCGTCTGGGCCGACACCTGACTCCAGTCCCTCACTACCCGGTCTGGGTCTCCACCTCACATAAGTCCCTCACAACCAGGTCTGGGCCTACACCTCACTCCAGTCCCACTATACCTGGTCTGGGCCTACAGCTGACACCAGTCCCTCAATACCCAGTCTGAGACTACACCTGACACCAGTCCATCACTACCCGGTCTGGGCCGACACCTGACTCAGGTCCCTCGATACCTGGCCCGAGCCTACACTTGACTCCAGTCCCTCACTACTCGGGCTGGGCCTACACCTGACTCCAGTCCCTCACTACCCGGTCTGGGCCCTCACCTGACTCCTGTCACTCACTACCCGGTCTGGGTCTACACCTGACTCCGGCCCCTCACTACCCGGTCTGGGGCAAAATCTAACTCCAGTCCCTCACTACACTTTCTGGGCGTACACCTGACTCCAGTACCTCACTACACGTCCTGGGTATACACCTGACTCCAGTCCCTCACTACCCGGTCTGGGCATGCACCTGACTCCAGTCCCTCTATACCCGGTCTGGGCCTACACGTGACTCCAGTCCCTCACTACCTGGTCTGGGCCAACACCTGACTCTGGTCCCTCGATAACTGGTCTGGGCCTACACCTGCCTCCAGTCCCTCACTACCCGGTCTGGGCCTACACCTGCTCCAGTCCCTCACTACCCGGTCTGGGTATACACCTGAATCCAGACCCTCGATACCCAGTCTGGGCTAAACCTGACTCCAGTCCCTCACTACCCGGTCCGGGCCGACACCTGACTCCAGTCCCTCACTACATGTTCTGGGTATACACCTGACTCCAGTCCCTCACTACCCGGTCTGGGCCCTCACCTGACTCCAGTCCATCACTACCCGGTCTGGGTATACACCTGAATCCAGTCCCTCACTACCCGGTCTGGGCCTACACCTCACTCCAGTCCCTCTATACCGGGTCTGGGCCTGCACCTGACTCTGGTCCCTCGATACCTGGTCTGAGCCTACACCTGACTCCAGTGCCTCCCTACCCGATCTGGGTCTACACCTCACTCCAGTCCCTCACGACCATGTCTGGGCCTACACCTCACTCCAGTCCCTCTCTACCCGGTCTGGGCCTCCACATGACTCCAGTCCCTCACTACCCAGTCTGGGTTTACACCTCACTCCAGTCCCTCTATACCCGGTCTGGGCCTACAGCTGACACCAGTCCCTCAATACCCGGTCTGAGACTACACCTGACTCCAGTCCCACACTACCCGGTTTGTGTATACATCTGACTCCGGTCCCTCACTACCCGGTCTGGGTCTATACCTGACTCCAGTCCCTCACTACACGTCCTGGGTATACACCTGACTCCAGTCCCTCACTACCTGGTCTGGGCCTACACGTGACTCCAGTCCCTCACTACCCGGTCTGGGCCGACACATGATTCCATGTCCCTCACTACCCGGTCTGGGCCTACACCTGACTCAGGTCCCACGATACCTGGTCCGAGCCTACACCTGACTCCAGTCCCTCACTACACGTTCTGGGTATACACCTGACTCCAGTCCCTCACAACCCAGTCTGGGCCTACAACTGACTCCAGTCCCTCACTACCCGGTCTGGGCCAACACCTGACTCTGGTCCCTCACTACCCGGTCTGGGCCTACAGCTGACTCCAGTCCCTCACTACCCGGTCTGGGCCTACACGTGACTCCAGTCCCTCACTACCCGGTCTGGGCCGACACATGATTCCATGTCCTTCACTACCCGGTCTGGGCCTACACCTGACTCAGGTCCCACGATACCTGGTCCGAGCCTACACCTGACTCCAGTCCCTCACTACACGTTCTGGGTATACACCTGACTCCAGTCCCTCACAACCCAGTCTGGGCCTACACCTGACTCCAGTCCCTCACTACCCGGTCTGGGCCAACACCTGACTCTGGTCCCTCACTACCCGGTATGGGCCTACAATGACTCCAGTCCCTCTATACCCGGTCTGGGCCTACATATGACACCAGTCCCTCTATACCCGGTCTGGGCCTACAGCTGACACCAGTCCCTCAATACCCGGTCTGAGACTACACCTGACTCCAGTCCCACACTACCCGGTTTGTGTATACATCTGACTCCGGTCCCTCACTACCCGGTCTGGGTCTATACCTGACTCCAGTCCCTCACTACACGTCCTGGGTATAAACCTGACTCCAGTCCCTCACTACCTGGTCTGGGCCTACACGTGACTCCAGTCCCTCACTACCCGGTCTGGGCCGACACATGATTCCATGTCCCTCACTACCCGGTCTGGGCCTACACCTGACTCAGGTCCCACGATACCTGGTCCGAGCCTACACCTGACTCCAGTCCCTCACTACACGTTCTGGGTATACACCTGACTCCAGTCCCTCACAACCCAGTCTGGGCCTACAACTGACTCCAGTCCCTCACTACCCGGTCTGGGCCAACACCTGACTCTGGTGCCTCACTACCCGGTCTGGGCCTACAGCTGACTCCAGTCCCTCACTACCCGGTCTGGGCCTACACGTGACTCCAGTCCCTCACTACCCGGTCTGGGCCGACACATGATTCCATGTCCCTCACTACCCGGTCTGGGCCTACACCTGACTCAGGTCCCACGATACCTTGTCCGAGCCTACACCTGACTCCAGTCCCTCACTACACGTTCTGGGTATACACCTGACTCCAGTCCCTCACAACCCAGTCTGGGCCAACACCTGACTCCAGTCCCTCACTACCCGGTCTGGGCCAACACCTGACTCTGGTCCCTCACTACCCGGTATGGGCCTACAATGACTCCAGTCCCTCTATACCCGGTCTGGGCCTACATATGACACCAGTCCCTCAATACCCGGTCTGAGACTACACCTGACACCAGTCCCTCACTACCCGGTCTGGGCCTACACCTGACTCCGGTCCCTCACTACCCAGTCTGGGACTAAATCGAACTCCAGTCCCTCACTAAACTTTCTGGGCCGATACCTGACTCCAGTCCCACACTACCCGGTCTGGGCTGCACCTTACTCTGGTCCTTCTATACCCGGTCTGGGCCTTCACCTGACTCCAGTCCCTCACTACCCGGTCTGGGCTGCACCTGACTCCAGTCCCTCACTACCCGGTCTGGGACTACACCTGACTCCAGTCCCTCACCACCCGGTCTGGGCCCTCACCTGACTCCAGTCCCTCACTACCCGGTCTGGGTATACACCTGAATCCAGTCCCTCACTACCCGGTCTGGGCCTACACCTCACTCCAGTCCCTCTATACCGGGTCTGGGCCTGCACCTGAATCTGGGCCCTCGATACCTGGTCTGAGCCTATACCTGACTCCAGTCCCTCCCTACCCGATCTGGGTCTACACCTCACTCCAGTCCCTCACGACCATGTCTGGGCCTACACCTCACTCCAGTCCCTCTATACCCGGTCTGGGCCTCCACATGACTCCAGTCCCTCACTACCCAGTCTGGGTTTACACCTCACTCCAGTCCCTCTATACCCGGTCTGGGCCTACAACTGACACCAGTCCCTCAATACCCGGTCTGAGACTACACCTGACTCCAGTCCCACACTACCCGGTTTGTGTATACATCTGACTCCGGTCCCTCACTACCCGGTCTGGGTCTATACCTGACTCCAGTCCCTCACTACACGTCCTGGGTATACACCTGACTCCAGTCCCTCACTACCCGGTCTGGGCCTACACGTGACTCCAGTCCCTCACTACCCGGTCTGGGCCTACACATGATTCCATGTCCCTCACTACCCGGTCTGGGCCTACACCTGACTCAGGTCCCACGATACCTGGTCCGAGCCTACACCTGACTCCAGTCCCTCACTACACGTTCTGGGTATACACCTGACTCCAGTGCCTCACAACCCAGTCTGGGCCTACACCTGACTCCGGTCCCTCACTACCCGGTATGGGCCTACACCTGACTCCAGTCCCTCACAACCCAGTCTGGGCCTACATATGACACCAGTCCCTCAATACCCGGTCTGAGACTACACTTGACACCAGTCCCTCACTACCCGGTCTGGGCCTACAACTGACTCCGGTCCCTCACTACCCAGTCTGGGACTAAATCGAACTCCAGTCCCTCACTACACTTTCTGGGCCGACACCTGACTCCAGTCCCACACTACCCGGTCTGGGCTGCACCTGACTCTAGTCCTTCTATACCCGGTCTGGGCCTTCACCTGACTCCAGTCCCTCACTACCCGGTCTGGGTTGCACCTGACTCCAGTCCTTCTATACCCGGTCTGGGCCTTCACCTGACTCCAGTCCTTCTATACCCGGTCTGGGCCTTCACCTGACTCCAGTCCCTCACTACCTGGTCTGGGTATACAGCTGAATTCAGTCCCTCACTACCCGGTCTGGGCCGGCACATGACTCCAGTCCCTCTATGCCGGGTCTGGGCCTACAACTGACTCCAGTCCCTCACTACCCGGTCTGGGCCTACACCTGACTCCAGTCCCTCACTACCCGGTCTGGGCCAACACCTGACTCTGGTCCCGCTGTACCCGGTCTGGGCTGACACCTGCTCCAGTCCCTCATGACCCGGTCTGGGTATACACCTGACTCCAGACCCTCGATACCCAGTCTGGGCTACACCTGACTCCGGTCCCTCACTATCCGGTCTGGGCCAACACTTGACTCTGGTCACTCGATACCTCGTCTGGGCCGACACCTGACTCCAGTCCCTCACTACCCGGTCTGGGTCTACACCTCACATAAGTCCCTCACAACCAGGTCTGGGCCTACACCTCACTCCAGTCCCACTATACCTGGTCTGGGCCTACAGCTGACACCAGTCCCTCAATACCCAGTCTGAGACTACACCTGACACCAATCCCTCACTACCCGGTCTGGGTATACACCTGACTCCAGACCCTCGATACCCAGTCTGGGCCTGCACCTGACTCCAGTCCCTCACTAGCCGGTCTGGGCCTACACCTGACTCAGGTCCCACGATACCTGGTCCGAGCCTACACCTGACTCCAGTCCCTCACTACACGTTCTGGGTATACACCTGACTCCAGTCCCTCACTACCTGTTCTGGGCCCACACCTGACTCCGGTCCCTCAATACCTGCTCTGGGCCCACACCTGACTCCGGTCCCTCAATACCTGCTCTGGGCCTACACCTGAATCCAGTCCCTCACTACCCGGACTGGGTATACACCTGACTCCAGTCCCTCACTTCCCGGTCTGGGCCTACACCTGTCTCCAGTCCCTCAATACCCGGTCTGAGACTGCACCTGACCCAAGTCCCTTACAAACCAGTCTGGGCCTACACCTGACTCCAGTCCATCACTACCCGGACTGGGCCAACACCTGATTCCAGTCCCTCACTACCCGGTCTGGGTCGACACCTGACTCAGGTCCCTCGATACCTGGTCCGAGCCTACACTTGACTCCAGTCCCTCACTACTCGGTCTGGGTCTACACCTGACTCCAGTCCCTCACTACCCGGTCTGGGCCCTCACCTGACTCCAGTCACTCACTACCCGGTCTGGGTCTACACCTGACTCCGGCCCCTCACTACCCGGTCTGGGGCAAAATCTAACTCCAGTGCCTCACTACAATTTCTGGGCGTACACCTGACTCCAGCCCCTCGATACCCTGTCTGGGCCTACACCTGCTCCAGTCCCTCACTACCCGGACTGGGTATACACTTGACTCCAGACCCTCGACACCCAGTCTGGGCGAAACGTGACTCCAGTACCTCACTACACGTCCTGGGTATACAATTGACTCCAGTCCCTCACTACCCGGTCTGGGCCTGCACCTGACTCCAGTCCCTCTATACCCGGTCTGGGCCTACACGTGACTCCAGTCCCTCAATACCTGGTCTGGGCCAACACCTGACTCTGGTCCCTCGATAACTGGTCTGGGCCTACACCTGCCTCCAGTCCCTCACTACCCGGTCTGGGCCTACACCTGCTCCAGTCCCTCACTACCCGGTCTGGGTATACACCTCACTCCAGTCCCTCTATACCGGGTCTGGGCCTGCACCTGACACTGGTCCCTCGATACCTGGTCTGAGCCTACACCTGACTCCAGTCCCTCCCTACCCGATCTGGGTCTACACCTCACTCCAGTCCCTCACGACCATGTCCGGGCCTACACCTCACTCCAGTCCCTCTATACCCGGTCTGGGCCTCCACATGACTCCAGTCCCTCACTACCCAGTCTGGGTTTACACCTCACTCCAGTCCCTCTATACCCGGTCTGGGCCTACAGCTGACACCAGTCCCTCAATACCCGTTCTGAGACTACACCTGACTCCAGTCCCACACTACCCGGTTTGTGTATACATCTGACTCCGGTCCCTCACTACCCGGTCTGGGTCTATACCTGACTCCAGTCCCTCACTACACGTCCTGGGTATACACCTGACTCCAGTCCCTCACTACCCGGTCTGGGCCTACACGTGACTCCAGTCCCTCACTACCCGGTCTGGGCCTACACATGATTCCATGTCCCTCACTACCCGGTCTGGGCCTACACCTGACTCAGGTCCCACGATACCTGGTCCGAGCCTACACCCGACTCCAGTCCCTCACTACACGTTCTGGGTATACACCTGACTCCAGTGCCTCACAACCCAGTCTGGGCCTACACCTGACTCCGGTCCCTCACTACCCGGTCTGAGACTACAATTGACACCAGTCCCTCACTACCCGGTC
This sequence comes from Squalus acanthias, assembly GCA_030390025.1. Taxonomy (NCBI): domain Eukaryota; kingdom Metazoa; phylum Chordata; class Chondrichthyes; order Squaliformes; family Squalidae; genus Squalus; species Squalus acanthias. Next base: position 367,076 of record JASTWF010000410.1, read on the forward strand.
TGGGCCTACACCTGACTCCGGTCCCTCACTACCCAGTCTGGGACTAAATCGAACTCCTGTCCCTCACTACACTTTCTGGGCCGACACCTGACTCCAGTCCCACACTACCCGGTCTGGGCTGCACCTGACTCTAGTCCTTCTATACCCGGTCTGGGCCTTCATCTGACTCCAGTCCCTCACTACCCGGTCTGGGCTGCACCTGACTCCAGTCCTTCTATATCCGGTCTGGACCTTCACCTGACTCCAGTCCTTCTATACCCGGTCTGGGCCTTCACCTGACTCCAGTCCCTCACTACCTGGTCTGGGTATACAGCTGAATTCAGTCCCTCACTACCCGGTCTGGGCCTACACCTGACTCCAGTCCCTCACTACCCGGTCTGGGCCAACACCTGACTTTGGTCCCGCTGTACCCGGTCTGGGGCGACACCTGACTCCAGTTCCTCACTACCCGGATTGGGCCTATACCTGACTCCAGTCCCTCTATGATAGCAAAATACTGCGGATGCTGGAAATCCGAAATAACAACAGAAAACGCTGGAAAAACTCAGCAGGCCAGGCATCATCCTTGGAGAGAGAAACAGAGTTAACGTTTCAGGTCGAAACCCTTTGTCGGAACGTTCCGAAATGGGATTCGACCTGAAACGTTAACTCTGTTTCTCACTCCACGGATGTTGCCTGGCCTGCCGAGTTTTTCCAGCGTTTTCTGTTGTTATTCCAATCCCTCTATACCCGGGCTGTGACTACACCTGACTCCGGTCCCTCAATACCTGCTCTGGGCCCACACCTGACTCCGGTCCCTCAATACCTGGTCTGGTCCTGCACCTGACTCCAGTCCTTCAGTACCCAGTCTGGGCCTGCACCCGACTCCAGTCCCTCACTACCCGGTCTGGGTATACACCTGACTCCAGTCCCTCACTACCCGGTCTGGTCCTACACCTGACTCCAGTCCCTCACTACCCGGTCTGGTCCTACACCTGACTCCAGTCCCTCACTACCCGGTCTTGGCCTACACCCGACTCCAGTCCCTCACTACCCGGTCTGGGCACACACCTGACACTGGTCTCTCAAAACCCGGACGGGAATACACATGACTCCTGTCCCCCTCTACCTGGTCTGGGCCTACACCTGACTCCAGTTTCTCACTACCCGGTCTGGGCCTATACCTGACTCCAGTCCCTCTATACCCGGTCTAGGCCGACACCTGACTCCAGTCACTCACTAGCCGTTTTGGGCCCACACCTGACCCCGGTCCCTCAATACCTGCTCTGGGCTCACACCTGACTGCAGTCCCTCACTACCCGGTCTGGGGCTGCACCTGACTCCAGTCCCACGATTGCCGGTCTGGGCCTACACCGGACTCCAGTCCCTCACTACCCGGTCTGGGCCCACACCTGACTCCAGTCACTCACTACCCATTCTGGGCCCCCACCTGACTCCGGTCCCTCAATACCTGGTCTGGTCCTGCACCTGACTCCAGTCCTTCAGTACCCGGTCTGGGTATACACCTGACTCCAGTCCCTCAGTACCCGGTCTGGGTCTATACCTCACTCCAGTCACTCACTACCCAGTCTGGGCCTACACCCGACTCCAGTCCCTCACCACCCGGTCTGGGTATACACCTGACTCCAGTCCCTCACTACCCGGTCTGGTCCTACATCTGACTCCAGTCCCTCACTACCCCGTCTTGGCCTACACCCGACTCCAGTCCCTCACCACCCGGTCCGGGGCGACACCTGACTCCAGTCCCACACGACCCGGTCTGGGTATACACCTGACTCCAGTCCCTCACAACCCGGTCTGGGCCAGCAGCTGACTCCAGTCCCTCTATACCCGGTCTGGGCCTACACGTGACTCCAGTCCCTCACAACCCAGTCTGGGCGTACACCTGACTCCAGTCCCTCACTACCTGGTCTGGGCCTACACCTGACTCCAGTCCCTCACTATCCGTCTGAGCCGACAGCTGACTCCAGTCCCTCAATACCCAGTTTGGATCTACACCTGTCTCCAGTCAGTCACTACCCGGTCTGGGCCTAGACCTGACTCCAATCCCTCACTACCCAGTCTGGGCCCACACCTTACTCCAGTCCCTCACAACCCGGTCTGGGCCTCCACATGTCTCCAGTCCCTCACTACCCGGTCTGGGTCTGCACCTCGCTCCAGTCCCTCCCTACCCGGGCTGAGCCTTCACCTGACTCCAGCCCTTCACTACCCGGTCTGGGCCTACACCTGACTCCAGTCCCTCACTACCCGGTCTCAGTCTACACCTCACTCCAGTCCCTCACTACCCGGTCTGGGCACACATCTAACACTGGTCTCTCAAAACCCGGACTGGGAATACACCTGACTCCAATACCTCACTACCCGGTCTGGGCCTATACCTGACTCCAGTCCCTCTATACCCAGTCTAGGCCGACACCTGACTCCAGTCACTCACTACCCGTTTTGGGCCCACACCTGACTCCGGTCCCTCAATACCTGCTCTGGGCCCACACCTGACTCCAGTCCCTCACTACCCGGTCTGGGGCTGCACCTGACTCCAGTCCCACGATTGCCGGTCTGGGCCTACACCGGACTCCAGTCCCTCACGACCCGGTCTGGGCCCACACCTGACTCCAGTCCTTCACAACCTGGTCTGGGCCTGCAAATGACTCCAGTACCTCACTATCCGGTCTGAGTATACACCTGACTCCAGACCCTCACTACACGGTCTGGGACACCTGACTCCAGTCCCTCACTACCCGGTCTGGGTCTGCACCTGACTCCAGTCCCTCACAACCCGGTCTGGGCCTACACCTGTCTCCAGTCCCTCACTACCCGGTCTGGGTCTGCACCTGACTCCAGTCTCTCACTACCCGGTCTAAGCCTACACCTGACTCCAGTCCCTCTATACCAGGTCTGGCCCTGCACCTGACTCCTGTCCCTCAATAGCTGCGCTGGGCCCACACCTGACTCCGGTCCCTCAATACCTGGTCTGGTCCTGCACCTGACTCCAGTCTCTCAATACCCAGACTGGGAATACACCTGACTCCAGTCTCTCACTACCTGGTCTGGGCCTATACCTGACTCCAGTCCCTCACTACCCGGTCTGGGCCGACATCTGACTCCGGTCCCTCAATACCTGCTCTCGGCCGACACCTGACTCCAGTCCCTCACTACCCGGTCTGGGCCGACATCTGACTCCAGTCCCTCTATACCAAGTCTGGCCCTACACCTGACTCCAGTCCCTCACTACCCGGTCTGGGTATACACCTGACTCCAGTCCCTCACTACCCAGTCTGGGTATGCACCTGACTCCAGTCCCTCACTACCCGGTCTGGGACTACACCTGACTCCAGTCCCTCGCTACCCGGTCTGGCCCTACACCTGACTCCAGTCCCTCACTACCCAGGCTGGGTCTACACCTGACTCCAGTCCCTTACTAACCGGTCTGGGCTTACACCTGACTCCAGTCCCTTACTAACCGGTCTGGCCCTACACCTGACTCCAGTCCCTCACTCTCCGGTCTGGGTATATAGCTGACTCCAGTCCCTCACGACCCAGTCTGGGCCTACACCTGACTCCAGCCCCTTACACCTGACTCCAATCCCTCACTACCCGGTCTGGGCCTGCACCTGACTCCAGTACCTCACTACCCGCCTGGGTGTACACCTGACTCCAGTCCCTCACTACCCGGTCTGGGCCCACACCTGAATCTGGTCTCTCACTACCCGGTCTGGGCCCACACCTGAATCTGGTCTCTCAATTCCTGCTCTGGGCTCTATACCTCACTCCAGTCCCTCAATACCCCGTTTGGATCTACACCTGACTCCAGTCCCTCACAGCCCGGTCTGGGTCTACACCTGACCCCAGTCCCTCACTATCCGGTGTGGGCCGGCACCTGATCCAGTCCCTCAATACCCGGTTTGGATCTACACTTGAATCCAGTCCCTCACAGCCCACTTGTTGGCCTACACCCGACTCCATTCCCTCACTACCCGGTCTGGGCGTACACTTGACACCAGTACCTCACTACCCGGTCTGGGCCCACACCTGACTCTGGGGTCTCAATACCCGGACTGGGAATACACCTGACTCCAGTCCCTCACTACCCAGTCTGGGCCTATACCTGACTCCAGCCCCGCTATACCCGTTCTGGGCCCACACCTGACTCAGGTCCCTCACTGCCCATTCTGGGCCCGCACCTGACTCCAGTCCATCAATACCCGGTCTGGGCCTACACCTGAAACCAGACCCTCAATACCTGCTCTGGGCGCACACCTGACACCAGTCCCTCACAACCCGGTCTGGGCCTACACCTGACTCCGGTCCCTCAATACCCGGTCTGGGCCTATACCTGACTCCAGTCCCGCTATACCCAGTCTGGGCCTACACCTGACTCCGGTCCCTCACTACCCGTTCTGTGCCCACACCTGACTCCAGTCCCTCAATACCCGGTCTGGGCCTGCACCTGACTCCAGTGCCTCACTATCCGGTCTGGGTATACACCTGAATCCAGTCCCTCACTACCCGGTCTGGGCCTACACCTGACTCCAGTCCCTCACTACCCGGTCTGGGCCTACACCTGACTCCGGTCTCTCACTACCCGGTCTGGGCCTACATCTGACTCCAGTCCCTCCAATACTCGGTCTGGGCCGACACCTGACTCCAGTCCCTCAATACCCAGTATGGTCCACATCTGACTCCGGTCCCTCACAACCCGTTCTGGGCCCACACCTGACACCAGTCCCTCACTACCCGGTCTGGGCCTACACCTGACTCCGGTCCCTCAATACCTGGTCTGGTCCTGCACCTGACTCCAGTCCCTCACTACCTGGTCTGGGCCTGCACCTGACTCCAGTACCTCACTATCCGGTCTGGGTATAGGCCTGTCTCCAGACCCGCACTACCCCTCTGGGTATACACCTGAATCCAATCCCTCACTACCCGGTCTGGGCCTACACCTTTCTCCAGTTCCTCACTACCCGGTCTGGGCCTACACCTGACTCTGGTCTCACAATACCCAGACTGGGAATACACCTGACTCCATTCCCTCACTACCCGGTCTGGGTCTACACCTGACTCCAGTCCCTCACTACCACAATGTGTACGAACCATCGAGGATGGCAACAGTCAGTGCTCGCGTGGCCTCAATCTGAGCCTGCAGAAGAGCAGTCAGAGCTGGGTTCATGGCAGCCATTGACTGAATTGCAGCACTAAACATTTGCATGGCATTCGCCTGTGCTACAGCAAAGTGCTCCACACTCCGTGCCAGTGATTCAATGCATTCGGGCACCCTTCCCACTGCATCCAAGAGCTCAGTGTGCATGTCCACCGCATGGGTGTTCATTTCAACGATGAGCCGCCCCTCCTCTGCGTCCAGTGCAGTAGGACTCGCTGGCATACTCACCCCCCGGGGAGAAGGCCCCCGAGCTTCCCTACACCCATGGCGTTGATGCAGCCCGCTGGGTCCTGGAGCTTCACCCTCATCAGACCCTTCCCCCCTGCTCCCCTCCAGTGAAGGCGTGTTCCCAGTGTGGGCATGGGCTTCCTCGGGAGAGGGTGGCGCTGATGCTCCGCCTTCATCTTCCTCTTCGGCTGCAGCTTCACTCCCACTGGCAGCTTGAGGGCCCGTCTCCTCAGCTGGTGAATCACCATCTCAAAGCCGGGAGGTACAAGAGTGGCTTTAGCGTGAGGACAGGGGGGCAGTAAGGGAGGAATGAGTGCAGCGATTTAATAAGTTGGATTGAAAATGTCAAAGGCTGGCGTTGTGAGGGACAAGTGGAAGGACAGAGGCAAAAAGGTGATGACCTTACCATTGCTGTCCAGAACGGGGTCGGCGTCTCCAGTGGCGATGGGACCGATCACCCGGCTTGCCACAATCCTGTGGATGCGCACCTCAAGATTGCTGAGGGGTTGCAGCTGAGGCCGTCCTCCACCCACCGTTGCTGCTGTCTCCTATTATGAGATAGCTTGGACTGCAGGAAAAAGGACGGCGTCTGAGTAAATATACAGCCATGGTCTTGCCTGATGTGCCTCCCATAGCTGAATAGCCCTTACTGTATGCAGCCATGGTCTTGCCTGATGTGCCTCCCAGAGATGAATAGCCTTTACTGTATGCAGCCATCGTCTTGCCTGATGTGTCTCCCATAGCTGAATAGCACTTACTGTATGCAGCCATGGTCTTGCCTGATGTGCCTCCCATAGGTGAATAGCCTTTACTGTATGCAGCCATCGTCTTGCCTGCTGTGCCTCCCATAGTTGAATAGCCCTTACTGTATGCAGCCATGGTCTTGCCTGATGTGCCTCCCATAGGTGAATAGCCCTTACTGTATGCAGCCATGGTCTTGCCTGATGTGCCTCCCATAGGTGAATAGACCTTACTGTATGCAGCCATGGTCTTGCCTGATGTGCCTCCCATAGGTGAATAGCCCTTACTGTATGCAGCCATGTTCTTGCCTGATGTGCCTCCCATAGGTGAATAGCCTTTACTGTATGCAAAGTGTGGAATGCGCGTGTATGTTTCATGAGAGGGCCATAGGTGTTGGATGAGCGTTGTGCATTGGGGTTTTAAGACCCTCTGGCCATAGAGTGAGGTTGAGATGGAGGGATGGAGAGGTATTGAAAAAAAGCCACTCACCCTGACGATCTGAGTGAGGTCGTTGAACTTTTTTCGACATTGTATATGGGTCCTGGGCACCTTGCTCCTGGAGGAGACGCTCTGAGCCACCTCCCTCCACACTCTTCTGTACTCGCGCGGCAAAGGCCTCCTGCCACGCTCAGGGAAGAGTATAGATCTTCTGCGCTCCACCGCTCCAACCAGAGAATCCAAGGCCCGCTCGCTGAAGTGCTGAGATCGTTCTCTCACCCTCTCCATAGTCTTTGGCTGGAAGATTTAGGCACAGGTCTCTCCAGGCCGAGATTCAAGGCTCCAATGAGCAGGGTGTGGCAAGATCGACCCTTCCCTTTAAGAACTGTCCGGCGCCAGTGTGTCTGTGTTCCATCACTAACTAACAGCACCTGGGCTGCGCCCGCGCTCTGTGTTAGCGCCGCGCTCCTCTGCCTTTGCGCCTTAAGACAGGTGTGTAGCGCCTGATTTAGCGCTCCAATCACCTCCAGGGGCGATAAAAGTCAAGTTTGCAGTCAGAGGCAATAATTAGCGCCAGGTGCCAATCTTGGCGCCCGGCCGATAATTGCACCGCAAATGGGGTGATACTGAATTTCACCCCCTTAGTTAATTGTTAAAGTGGGTATGGTAACCAAAGCACAGTGTAAAACTGTTACAATTAATTGTTAAATTGAATATTATAACCAATACACATGTTTAAGCTGACACAATTTATTCTTATATTGAGTAAAATAACCAATACACAGTGTAAAACTGTCAGGTAATTGTTAAATTGGACATGATAACCAATACAAAGGGGAAAACTATCAAAGGTAATTGTTGAATTGGGTATTTTAATCAATAGACAGAGTAAAACTGTTAGTAAATTGTTAAATTGGGTATTTTAACCAATACACAGGTTAAAACTGTCACATTTAATTATAAATTGGGTATGAAAATCAATACACAAGGTAAAACACACACAGGTAATTTTTAAATTGTGTATGATAAAAAATACACGGGGTAAAACTGCTTCAGTTAATTGTTAAATTGGGTAAAATACCTAATTCACAGGGTAAAACAGTTAGTAAATTGTTAAGCTGGGTACGATAACCAAAACAATGGGTAAAACTGTTAGTTAATTGTTAAATTGGGTATGATAATCAATACACAGGGTGAAACTGTTACAGTTAATTGTTAAATTGAATATTATAACCAATGTACATGTTCAGCTGACACAGATAATTGTTAAATTGGATATTTTAAGCAATACATAGGGTTAAACTGTTAGTTAATTTTTAAATTGGGTGTGGTAACCAATACACAGGTTAAAACTGTCACAGGTAATTGTTAAATTGGGTATGATAACCAATACACAGGATAAAAATGTTAGTTCATTGTTAAATTGGGTAAGATAACCAGTACAAAGTGTAAAACTGTTAGTTAATTGTTAAATTGGGTATGATAAACAAAACACATCGTTGAACTGCTACAATTAATTGTTATGTTGGTTATGACAACTAATACACAGGGTAAAACTATTTGTTAATTGTTAAATTGGGTAACATAACCAATATACAAGGTAAAACTGTTATATTTAATCGTTCAATTGGGTATGATAACCAATACATAGGATAAACTGTCACAGTTAAATGTTAAATTGGGTATGATGACCAATACACAGGTTAAAACTGTCAGTTAATTCTTAAATTGGTTAAAATAACGAGTACACAGTGTAAAACTCTTAGTTAATTGTTAAATTAAATATTATAAACAATAAACATGTGTAAGCTGACACAGTTATTTTTTAAATTGGGTATGATAACCAATACACAGCGTAAAAATGTTAGTTAATTGTTAAATTGGGTATGATAACCAATACACAGGGTAAAACTGTCACAGTTAATTGTTAAATTGAGTATGAAAATCAATACACAGGGTAAAACTGTCACAGGTAATTGTTAAATTGTGTATGATAACCAATACATAGGTTAAAACTGTTAGGTAATTCTCAAATTGGGTATGATAACAAATACACAGGGTAAAACTGCTTCAGTTAATTGTTAAATTGGGTAAAATAACTAATTCACAGGGTAAAACATTTAGTGAATTGTTACGCTGCGTATGAAAACCAATACATAGCGTAGAAATTTCACAGTTGATTGTTAAATTGTGTATGATAACCAATTCACAGAGTAAAACTTTTAGGGGTAAAAATTAGGTCGCGCCCCATTTGGGGCGCAAATATCGTCTGGACGCAAATATTAGCGCCTGGCGCTAATTATTGGCACTGACTGGAAACTTCACTTTTACCGCCCCGGGAGGTGAGTGGAGCGCTAAATCAGGCGCTGCACACCTGTCTTAAGGCGCAAAGGCCAAGGAGTGAGGCGCTAACTCAGAGCGCTGGCGAAGCTCATGTAATGTCAGTCAGCAATGGAACACACACACAATGGCACGGGCCAGTTCTTAAAGTGGATGGTTAATCTTGCTTTCCATCCACATCCTGTTCATTGCAGCCTTGAATCTCGGCCTGGAGAGACTTGCACATCAAATGTGCTGGAAAGAACAATGGAGAGTACCAGGCAAAGAGCTCAGAGTGCAGCTCCCACAGTCTCTGCTAAATCGATACAAGGAATGGCAAATCAAAATGAACCTGCAAAGTGCTGCTCAGTACCCAAAACTCCATCACACAACGTTGAATCTCTCCAGAAGTCTCTCCCTCTCTCTCTCAGAATGCGTAGTTCAAAAATGCCACCAACAATAAAAGACAGGAAGAGGCCCCCTTTAAATAGCGCCCCCCCCAGCCCCACAGCGATTGATAGCGCTCCAGTCTTCTGGTCGTTGGATGCGCCAGGCGGTAAGGCAGGGGGCACCACTCAATTTCCGCTCCGGGGCGCCACAAGGGCGTTGCACCATGGAATGACGTCACAATCTGCGCGCGCAGGTGGTCGCAGCGGTAAAGTTTAGCGCCGCCGCACAATGTCAAGTTAAGTTCCCGAGCGGCGCAAACATCGCTGCGCCCGGGCGTTAGCGGCTTTGCGCCCCATTAGCTCCCTCTTAAGGCGCTAACGGGAGGCGCAACCAACTGAATTTTTACCCCTTACAGTTAATTTTTGCAGTGGGTATGATAATCAATACACAGGCTGAAACTGTTACAGTTAATTGTTAAATTGAATATTATAACAAATAAAAATGTTTAGCTGACACAGTTAATTCTTAATTTGGATATTTTAACCAAAACATAGGGTTAAACTGTTAGTTAATTGTTTAATTGGCTTTGATAACGAATACACAGGTTAAAACTGTCACAGGTAATTGTTAAATTGGGTATGATAATCAATACACATGGTTAAACTATCACAGGTAATTGTTAAATTGTGTATGATAACCAATACACATGGTAAAACTGTCACAGGTAATTGTTAAATTGGGTATAATAACCAAAACACAAGGTAAATCTTTTAGTTAATTGTTAAATTGGGTATGATAACCAAAACACAGGGTAAAAATGTCACAGTTAATTGGTAAATTGGGTATGATAATCAATATACAGTGTAAAGCTGTCACAGTTAATTGTTAAATTGGGTATGAAATCCAATATACAGGTTAAAACTGTCAGTTAATTGTTAAATTGGGTATGATAAACAGTACAAAGTGTGAAGCTGCTTCAGTTAATTGGTAAATTGATTATAATAACTAATACACAGGGTAAAACAGTTAGTTAATTCATAAATTGGGTATGACAACTAATACACAGGGTAAAACTGTCACAGGTAATTGTTAAATTTTGTATGATAAACAATACACAGGGTAAAACAGTCACATTTAATTGTTAAATTCAGTATGATAACCAATAGATAAAGTAAAAATGTCACAGGTAATTGTTAAATTGGGTATGGTAACCAAAACATAGGTTAAAACTGTTAGTTAATTGTTAAATTGGGGATGATAACCAATTCACAGGGTAAAACTTTTACAATGAATTGTTACAGTGGGTATGATAATCAATACACAGGCTGAAACTGTTAGTTAATTGGCCTAAAAATGGACAAAAACTGTCTCAGGTAATTGTTAAATTGGGTATGGTAACCAAAGCACAGTGTAAAACGGTTACAGTTAATTGTTAAATTGAATATTATAATCAATACACATGTTTAAACTGACACAGTTAATTCTTAAATTGTGTAAATAACCTACACAGTGTAAAACTCTTAGTTAATTGTTAAATTGGGTATGATAACCAATACACAGGGTAAAACTATCACAGGTAATTGTTAAATTGTGTATGATAACCAATACACAGGGTAAAACTATCACAGGTAATTGTTAAAATTAGGTATTTTAAGCAATACATAGGGTAAAACTGTTCGTTAATTGTTAAATTGGATATGATAAGCAATAAACGGGGTACAACTATAACAGCTAATTTCTAATTTGGGTATGATAACCAAAACACAGGGTAAACCTGTTACAGTTAATAGTTACCGTGGGTATAATAACCAATGCACAGCGTAAATCATGTAGTTAATTGTTAAATTGGCTATCATTAGCAATCCACAGGGTAAAACTGTTAGTTAATTGTTAAACTGGAAATGATAATCAATATACAGTGTAAGACTGTTACATTTAATAGTTAAATTGGGTATGATAACCAATACACAGGGTAAAACTGTCCCAGGCAATTGCTAAATTGGGTATGATAAACAATACACAGGGTAAAACTGTCCCAGGCAATTGCTAAATTGGGTATGATAAACAATACACAGGGTAAAAATGTCCCAGGTAATTGCTAAATTGGGTAAGGTAACCAACGCACAGTATTAAACTGTTATATTTAATTGTTAAATTGATTATGATAACCAACACACAGGGTAAAAATGTTACATTTAATTGTCAAATCGGTTAGTTTAACTAATACACAGGGTAAAACTGTTAGTTAATTGTTAAATTGCGTATGATAAACAATACACAGGGTAAAACTGTTAGTTAATTGTTACATTGGATATGATAATCAATATACAGTTTAAAACTGTCACAGCTAATTGTTAAATTGGGCATGATAATCAATATACAATGTAAAACTGTTACAGTTAATTGTTAAATTGGGTATGATAACCAATACACAGGGTAAAACAATCACACTTAATTTTTAATTGGATATGATAACCAATAAACAGGGTAAAGCTTTCACAGTTAATTGTTAAGTTGGGTATGACAACTAAAACACAGGATAAAACAGCCACAGTTAATTGTTAATTTGGGTATGATAACAATACACAGATTAAAACTGTTATACAGTTAATTGTTTAATTGGGTTTGATAACACATACACAGGTAAAACTGTCACAGGTAATTGATACATTGTGAATGATAACCAATGCACAGGGTAAAACTGTACCAGATAATTTTTAAATTGGTTATGATAGTCAATACACAGGGTAAAACTATCACAGGTAATTGTTAAATTGGGTATCATAACCAATAATCTCAGTAAAAGTGTCACAGATAATTTTTAAATTGGGTATGATAACCAATACACAGGGAAAAACAGTTAGTTAATTGTTAAATTAGGTATGATAACCAAAGCATAGTGCAAAACCGTTGCAGTTAATTGTTAAATTGTATATTATAACCAATACACATGTTTAAGCTGACACAGTTAATTCTTACATTGGGTATCATAACCAATACACAGGGTAAAACTGTTACAGGTAATTTCTAAATTGGGTATGATATCCAATACACAGGTTAAGACTGTTACACAGTTAATTGTTAAATTTGGTATGACAACCAATACACAGTGTAAAACTGCCATAGTTAATTATTAAATTGGGTATGATAACCAATACACAGAGTAAAATTGTCACAGGTAATTGTTAAATTGTGTATGATAACCAATATACAGGTTAAAACTGTCACAGATAATTTTTAAATTGGGTATGATGACCAATACACAGGGTAAAACTGTTACAGTTAATTGCTAAATTCGGTATGATAACCAATACACAGGGTTATACTGTTACAGTTAATTGTTAAGTTGGGCATGACAACTAATACACAGGGTAAAACTGTTAGTTAATTATTAAATTGGGTATGATAACCAATACACAGGGTAAAACTGTTATATTTAATTGTTAAATTGGGTATGGTAACTAATACACAGGGTAAAACTTTCACAGTTAAATGTTAAATTGGGTATGATAACCATCACGCAGGGTAAAACTGTTAGTTAATATTTAAATTGAGTATGATAACCAATACACAGGATAAAACTGTCGCGGTTAATTGTTAAATTGGGTATGTTATGCAAAACACAGGGTAAAACTGTCAGTTAATTGTTAAATTCGGTATGAAAACCAATTCACAGGGTATGAATGCCAGTTCATTTTTAAATTGGGTATGATAACCAATACACCGGGTAAAACTGTTAGATCATTGTTAAATTTGGTATGATAAGCAATACACACCGTAAAATTTACATTTAATTGTTAAATTGGGTATGATAATCAATACACATGTTAAAACAGTTATATTTAATTGCAAAATTGGGTATGATAACCAATACACAGGGTAAAACTGCACCAATTCATTGTTAAATTGGGTATGATAACAAATACACAAGGTAAAACTGGCACAGGTAATTGTTAAATTGGGTATGATAATTGATAGACAGGGTAAAACAGTTACATTTAATTGTTAAATTTGGCATGATAACCAATACATAGAGTAAACATGTTAGTTAATTGTTAAATTAGGTATGATACCCAAAACACACGGTAAAACAGTTACGTTTAATTGTTCAATTGGGTCTGATAACCAATACACCTTGTAAAACTGGCAGTTAATTGTTAAATTTGGTATGATAATCAATACACAGGATAAAACAGTTAGCTAATTGTTAAATTGGGCATCATAACCAATACACATGGTAAAACTGTCGCAGTTATTTGTTAAATTGGGTATGACAACCAATACACAGTGTGAAATATTCACAGGTAATTGTTAAATTTGTTATTATAAGCAATACAGAGGGTAAAACAGTTGCATTTCATTGTTAAATTGGGTATGATAACCAATACACAGGGTAAAACTATCACAGTTAATTTTTAAACTAGATATGATAACCAGTACACAGGGTAAAAATGTTATATTTAATTTTTAAATTGGGTATGAAAAACAATGCACAGGGTAAACCTGTCACAGTTAACTGTTACATTCGGAATTGTAACCGATACACAGGGTAAAACTGTTAATTAATTGGTTATCACAACAAATATAACAATTAATTAACAGTTTTACCCTGTGTATTGATTATCATAACACATCTAACAATACACAGGGTAAAACTGTTAGTTAATTGTTAAATTGGAATTGATATCCAAAACATAAGGTTAAAACTGTTAATTATTGGTTAACTAGTGTGTGATACTCAATACGCAGGCTAAAACAGTTACATTTAATTGTTAAATTAGTATGATAACCAATACACAGGGTAAAACTGTCACAGGTAATTGTTAAATTGTGTATGATAACGAATACACAGGGTAAAATGTAATTTCATTGTTAAATTGGGCATGATATCCAAATACACAGGGTAAAACTGTCACAGTTAATTGTTCAATTGGGTATGATAACCAATACACAGAGCAAAACTGTTAGTTAATTTTTAAATTGAATATGATAACCAATACACAGGATAAAACAGTTAATTAATTGTTAAATTGGGCATGATAACCAATACACAGGGTAAAACTGTTACAGATAATTGTTTAATTGATAATGATAACAATACAGAGGGTAAAACAGTTAGATTGAATTATTAAATTGGGTATGATAACCAATATACAGGGTAAAACTTTTTGTTAATTGTTAAAATGGGTATGATAACTATTGCACAGGATAAAACTGTTCATTAATTATTAAATTGGTTATGATTAACAATACACAGGGTAAAACTGTCAGTTAATTGTCAAATTGGGTATGATAGCCAATAAACAAGAGAGTAAAGTTTATTGTTAATTATTATATTGGACATAAGCAATGCACAACAACAACAAAAACTTGTATTTATATAGCGCCTTTAACGTAGTAAAAGGTCCCAACACGCTTCACAGGTGTGCTATCAAACAACATTTGACATCGAGTCACATAAGGAGATATTAGTGCAGATAACCAAAAGCTTGGTCAAGGAGGTAGGTTTTAAGAAGCTTCTTGATGGAGGTGAGAGAGGCAGAGAGCTTTACTGGCAGAATTCCAGCGCTTAGGGCCCAGGCAATGTTGGAGCGATTAAAATCAGAGATACATTGAGAGGGTCATTGAGCGAGACATTGACTGAAACATAGAGAAAGACATTGAGAGGGCCATAGAGAAGGAGAGAGACAGACAGAGACAAAGATAGAGAAATAGAAACAGAGAGAGTGAGCAGATAGACAGATAGAAACAGAGACAGACAAACGGGGGAGAGCCACAGACAGCCAGAGAGAAACAGAGACAGACAGAGAGGCAGAGAGATACAGAGGGAAGAGAAATACCGTGATAGAAAGTGAGAGTTAGAACATAGGAACATAAGAAAGAGGAGCAGGAGTAGGCCATTCGGCCCATCGAGCCTGCTCCACCATTCAATAAGATCATGGCTGATCTTCTACCTCAATTCCACTTACCAGAACTATCCCATATGCTTTGATTCCCTTATTATCCAAAACTCTATCAATCTCAGTCTTGAATATACTCATTGACTGAGCGTCCACAGCCCTCTGGGGTAGAGAATTCCAAAAATTCATCACCCTCTGAGGGAAGAGATTTCACCTCATCTCAGACCTAAATGGCCGACCCAATATTCTGAGACTGTGACCCCTGGTTCTGGACACCCTTGCCAGGGGAAACATCCTCCCTGCATCTACCCTGTCAAGCCATGTAAGAATTTTGTATGTTTCAATGTGATCACCTCTCATTGTTCTAAACTCTAGAGAACATAGGCCATTCCACTCAATCTGTTCTCATAGGACAATCCCCCCATCCCAGGAACCAGTCTGGTGAACCTTCGTTGCACTCCCTCTTTGGCAATTATATCCTTCCTGAGGTAAGGAGACCAAAACTGTACACAGTACTCCTGGTGTGGTCTCACCAGGGCCCTATATAATTGCAGTAAGACGTCTTTACTCTTATACTGAAATGCTCTTGTAATAAAGGCAAACATACCATTTGCTTTCCTAATTGCTTGCTGCACCTGCATTTTAACTTTCAGTGATTCATGTACAAGGACACCCAGGTCCCTCTGAACACCAACATTTCCCAATCTCTCAACATTTAAAACATACACTGCTTTTCTATTTTTCCCAACTTCACATTTCTCTACGTTATATTCCATTTGCCATGTTCTTGCCCACTCACTTAGTCGGTCTGTATCTCTTTCAACCCTCCTTGCATCCTCCTCACAACTTACATTCCCACCCAACTTTGTATCATCAGCAAACTTGGATATATTACATTTGGTCCCCTCATCCAAATCATTGATATAGACTGTGAATAGCTGAGGCCCAAGTACTAATCCTTGCGGTACCCCAGTAGTTACAGGCCTGCCAACCCGAAAATGGCCGGTTTATTGCTACTCTCTGTTTACTGTCAGTTAACCAATCCTCAAGCAATGCTAATAGATTACCCCCAATCGCCTTTTGTTTAATAACCTCTTGTGTGGCACCTTTTCGAATGCCTTCTGAAAATCCAAATCCAACACATCTACTGGCTCCCCTTATGTATTCTATTACTTACAACCTCAAAAAACTCTAACAGATTCGTCAAACACGATTTCCCTTTCCTAAATCCGTGTTGACTCTGCCCAATCCTATTATCATTTTCTAAGTGCCCTGTTTCCACGTCCTTAATAATAGATTCCAGCATTTTCCCTACTATTGATGTCAGGATAACTGGTCTGTAGTTACCAGTTTTCTCTCTCCCTCCTTTCTTAAATAGTGGGGTTATATTGGCTACATTCCAATCCTCCGTAACCGTTCTAGAATCTATGGAATTTATTGAATTTCATCTGCCTTCTATTTTCTTTTCCTTTTTTATTAATTCATGGGATGTGGCCGTCACTGACACGGCCGCCATTTATTGCCCAGCCCTAGTTGCCCTTGAGAAGGTGGTGGTGAGCCGCCCTCTTGAACCGCTGCAGTCCGTGAGGTGAAGGTGCTCCCACTGTGCTGTTGCAGAGGGATTTGCAGGATTTTGACCCAGCGACGATGAAGGAACGGCGATACAATTCCAAGTCAGGATCGTATGTGACTTGGAGGGTAACTTACAGGTGGTGGTGTTCCCATGCTCCTGCTGCCCTTGTCCTTCTAGGTGGAAGAGGTCGCGGGTTTGGGAGGTGCTGCCGAAGAACCCTTGGCGAATTGCTGCAGCGCATCTTTAAGGTGGTACACACTGCAGCCACGGTGCACCGTTGGTGGAGGGTGTGAATGTTTAACGTAACGGATGGGGTACCAATCAAGTGGGCTGCTTAGTCCTGGATGATGTTGAGCTTCTTGAGTTTTGTTGGAGCTGCACCAATCCAGGCAAGTGAAGAATATTCCACCACACTACTGACTTGTGCCTTGTAGATTGTGGAAAGGTTTTGGGGAGTCAGGAGGTGACACACTCTCCGTAGAATACCCAGCCTTGACCTGCTCTTTTAGCCATAGTATTTAAGTGGTTTGTCCAGTTAAGCTTCTGGTCAATGGTGACCCCCCAGGATTTTGATGGTGGCGGATTTGGCGATGCTAATCCAATTGAATTTCAAGGGGGACTGGCTCTTGTTGGAGATAGTCATTGTTTCGCACTTCTGTGGTGCGATTTTTACTTGCCACTTATCAGCCCAAGCCTAGATGTCATCCAGGTGTTGCTGCATCCGGACATGGACTGCTTAATTATCTGAGGAGTTGCAAATGGAATTGAACACTGAGCAGTAATCAGCGAACATCCCCACTTATAACCATATGATGCAGGGAAGGTTATTGATGAAGTAGCTGAAGATGGTTGGGCCGAGGACACTGGCCTGAGGAACTCATGCAACGATGTCCTGAGGCTGTGATGATTGACCTCCAAAAACCACAAACATCTTCCTTTGTGCTAGATATGACACGAGCCAGTGGAGAGTTATCCCCTTGCCTCCCATTTACTTCAATTTTACTTGTGCTCCTTGATGCCACACTCTGTCAAATGCTGCCTTGATATCAAGGGTAGTCACTCTCACCTCACCTCTGGAATTCATCTCTTTTGTCCATGTTTGGACCAAGGCAGAAATGAGGTCTGGAGCCGAGTGGTCCTGGCGGAACTCAAACTGGGCATCGGTGAGCAGGTTATTGGTGAGTAAGTGCCACTTAATAGCACTGTCGACGACATTTTTCATCACTTTGCTAAATTCACCAGGCTTTCTATGTCCTCCTGAAGCCAACTACTATCCCGCTCAGTGTTTACTACATTTCCGAGTTTTGTGTCATCCGCAAACGTTCAAATTATGCCTATATTTGTGTGTGTGTGTGTGTGTATATGTGTATATCGATATCTATATCTATCTATATATCTCAAAAAGAGCAGCGGCACCAATGTACACTTCTCTCCAGTCTGAACAACAACCGTTCACCACTACTTTCGGTTTTCTGTCCCTTAGCCAATATCAGATCCGCACTACCACAGAACTTTCGGTCCGAACAAAACTATTCAATTGCACTTTATCAACTGCATTTTTAAAGTCTATATACACAACATCAACCCCACTACACTCATCAACCCTCTCCGTTACTTCATGAAAGAACTCAATCGGGTTTGTCAGACACACTTTGTCGTTAACATATCTGTGCTGGATGTAATTTATTAATCCATTTTTTTTCCAAAGACAGATAATTTTCTCCTGGAAAATGGCCTCCAGAAGTTTCCCCAGCACTGACGTTAGGCTGACTTTCCTGCAGTTAGAGAGTTTAACCCTCTCTCCTTTTTTAAACAGGGTGTAACATTTGCAACCCTCTAGTCCTCTGGCACCACTCCCATATCCGAGGAGGATTGAAAGATTCTGGCCAGAGCCTGCGCTATTTCCACCATTCCTTGCCTCAGCAATCCGCATACATCCCATCCGAACCGGGTAAATATTCTACTTTACTGCGGTACAAAAAGTGTTGGATTGAAAGGAGTTAACTGAAGCTGTTTGTTCAGTGACTGTAATTAATGTCAGTCTCCACGGGTTAACTGAAGATGTTTGTTTAGTGACTGTAATTAATGTCAGTCTCCACGGGTTAACTGAAGCTGTTTGTTCAGTGACTGTAAATAATGTCAGTCTCCATGGACCGTAATTGTATCAGTGCAGGGTTTCCCTCTTCTATTAATAATGGGCTCCTTTCAATGTGTTATCCCATAGTGTCAGTGAGAGCATCAGCACGCTGCTCCACAGAGAAGGACTCGGAATCTGAGAACAGTAGACTGGAATGTTACAGCAATGGGTTGAAATCTGAGGACAGTAGATTGGAATGCTACAACAATGGATCAGAATCTGAGAACGGTAGATTCGAATGTTACAACAATGGGCAGGAGTTTCAGCTGGCAGTTTGACTATCTTTCAGAAAATTACGATGAACTACCATTGGACTCGCGGATAGAGTTGACATTTCAGATTATTCAATGCATTTACTACCCCCTCCTTGCTGCTGTTGGTTTTCCTGGTAAGTCTCTCTATCCAGCTATTAACTCTGCAAACCTTTGCTAACTCTATTACTATTCTTCATTCTTTGATGCTGTTGGTGTCCTTGGTAAGTCTCTATATACAGACATTGGATCTGTAAACCACATTTCACTGTATTACTGTTTTTCATTTAAATCTTTGGAAGAGCAAAGCCATTGTCTTCGGTCCTAATCCTTAAGATCAAATTCCACCATGGCCTCACCCCCACAATCAGTCCCATTCCCTTGCTCTTTTCCCATAGTCCTGTAAATTGTTCCCCTTCAAGTGTTTATCCAATCCCCATTTTAAAGTTAATGTATTTTCATCTACCTCTCCCAGTCATTGTGCCTCTATTTTCCTCTCTCTCTTTCCCTTGCTCAAAGAATCATAGTATGACGCAGCACAGTAGGAGACCATTCGGTCCATCATGTCCGTGCTGTCTCTTTGAAAGAGCTATCTAAATAGCCCTACTCTTTAGCCAGAGCCCTGTAAATCTTCCAGTTCTACTAATTACCAATTCCCTTTCGAAAGTTACTATTAAATCTGCTTTCATCATGTTCTCAGACAGGGCATTCCAGATCACAACAACTCACTGCATAAAGAAAATTCTCCTCATCTCTCCTCCGGTTCTTTTACCAATTACTTTAAATCTGTGCCCTCTGGTCACCCACCATTCTGCCAGTGGAAACTGACTTACTCTATCAAAAGACAGCATGATTTTTTAACATCTATATTGAATGTCCCATTTTGGAAAAGGACAAAGATAGATCAGGTGTAAAAGTTCTCAATTGGGGAAAGGACAATTTTACTAAGCTGAGATGTGATTTTACAAAAGTGGACTGGAAACAGCTACTTGATGGGAAATCAGTGTCAGAGCAATGGGAGGCAGTCAAAGAGGAGATAGTCAGGGTTCAAAGCAACTATGTTCCCAAAAATAAAAAAGGAAGGAAGGGACTGCCAGATCTGGAGCCCCCTGGATGTCAACGAGCATACAGGGTAGGATAAGATAAAAAAAGGGAAGTTATTGACAGATACCGTGAGCTCAATACAACAGAAAGCCGAGAGGAGTATAGAAAGTGCAGGGGTGAAATTAAAAAAAAGGAATGTAGGAAAGCACAGCGAAGGCATCAAAAATATTGGCAAGTAAAATCAAGGAAAACTCAAAGATGTTTTATAAATACATAAAGAGCAAGAGGATAACCACGGAAAGGATAGGGCCTATTAGAGACCAAAAAGGTCATCTGTTTGTGGAGGTGGAAGATGTCGAGGTGGATGAGGGGACCAAATTTAATATATCCAAGTGTGCTTATGATACAAAGCTGGGTGGGAATGTAAGTTGTGAAAGGATGCAAGGAGACTTCAAGGAGATATAGACAAGCTATGTGGGTGGGAAAGAACATGGCAAATGGAATATAATGTGGAGAAATGTGAAGTTATCCACTTTGGTCGGAAAAATAGAAAAGTAGCGTATTTTTTAAATGGTGAGAGTTTGGGAAATGTTGATGTTCAGAGGGACCTGGGTGTCCTTGTACATGAATCACTGAAAGTTAGCATGCAGGTACAGCAAGCAATTAGGAAAGCAAATGGTATGCTGGCCTTTATTACAAGAGGATTTGAGTATAAGAGTAACGACGTCTTACTGCCATTATATAGGGCCCTGGTGGGACCACACCTGGAGTACTGTGCACAGTTTTGGTCTCCTGCTTTTTGTGGTATATATCAATGATTTAGATTTCAATGTTGGGGCCATGATTAAGAATTTTGCTGATGATACAAAAAATTGCCATGTGGTTGATAGTGAGGAAGATAGCTGTAGACTGCAGGAAGATAGCAAGGTACTGGTCAGGTGGGCAGAGAAGTGGCAAATGGAATTCAATCCGGAGAATTGTAAGCTAATGCATTTGGGGAGGGCTAACCAGGCAAGGGAATACAAAATAAATGGTAGGACACAGGGAAGTGTAGAGGAAAAAAGGGACCTTGGAGTGCATGTGCACAGATCCCTGAAAGTAGACGACGTGTAGAAGAAAAGCAAGACTTGCTTTTGTATAGCGCCTTTCACGACCACCGGACAACTCAAAGTGCTTTACTGAAAATGAAGTACTTTTGGAGTGTAGTCACTGTTGTAATGATAGGGTCGTTAACAAGGCATATGGCATACTTTGATTTATTCGCCGAGGCATAGAATATGAGAGCAGGGAGGTTATGCTAGAACTGTATAAAACATTAGTTAGACCACAGCTAGAGCACTGTGCACAGTTCTGGTCACCACATTACAGGAAAGATGTGATTACACGAGACACGTTATAGAGGAGATTTACGGGGATGTTGCCAGGACTGGAGAATTTTAGCTATGAAGAAAGATTGGATAGGTTGGGGTTGTTTACTTTAGAACATAGGAGGCTGCGGGGAGATTTGATTGAGTTGTATAAAATTGAGAGGACTAGATAGAGTGGATAGGAAACAATTATTTCCCATAGCAGAGAGTTCAATAACCAGGGACATAGATTTAAAGTAATTATTAGAAGGATTAGAGGGGAGATGAGGAGAATTGTTTTCACCCAGAGGGCGGTGGGGACCTGGAACTGACTGCCTGAAAGAGGCGGAATGCCTCATCACATTTAAAAAGTACTTGGATATGCATGTCAAGTGCAGTAACCTGCAAGGCTATGGACCAAGAGCTGTAAAGTGGGATTAGGCTGGATTGCTCTTTTTCGACCAGCGCAGTCACGATCGGCCGAATGTCCTCCTTTTGTGCCGTAAATTTCTATGATTCTATAATTCTATGTTTCTTAACATTCGCTGCTCTAAAAAGAACAATCTCAGCTTCTCCAGTCTCTCCATGTAACTGAAGTCCCAGATCCCTGGTACCAATCTGGTAAATCTCCTCTACACGTTCTCTAATCCTTGACATGCTTGCCAAAGTGTGATTCTCAGAATTAGACGCAGTACTCCATTGAGGCCGAACCAATGATTTATAAAACGTTAGCATTTCTTTCTGGATTTTGTTACTCTGTGAATCTGTTTGCAAACCCAAGGACTCTGTATGCTTTATTAAAAGTCATCGCTACTTGTCCTGCCACCATCAAAGGTTTGTGTAAGTACGCCCCAGGTCTCTCTGATCGTGCACCCGCTTTAAAATTGTACCGTTTAGTTTATATTGCCTCTCCTCTTGCTTTCTACCAAAATGTATCACTTTACCCTTTTCTGCGTTAAATTGTATCTGCCATGCGTCTGCCCATTTCACGAGTCTGTCGGTGTCCTCCTGAAGTCTGTTACTGCCCTTCTCGCTGTTTATTAACATTTCTGAGTTTCCTGTCATCTGCAGACTTCGAAATGATGTGCTGTATAACCAAGTCCACAGCATTGATATATATGAAATTAGCAATGGTCCCAACACCGACCCCTGGGGAACACCAGTGTAGACTGAGTCTGAAAAACAACCGTTTGCCACTACTCTCTGCTTTCTGTCTCTTAGCCAGTTTCCGAGCCATGCTGCCACTGCCACTTTAATCCCATTGGCTTCAATTTTGATCTTATGTGGTACTTTATCGAGCACCTTTTTGAAAAGATAGGAGGATTGGGAAGTTATGAGCAGTAACAATCCTAGAGTCATACAATTAGTGAGCCAAGTTGTGAGACAATTTGTTTAGCGGAGCATGACGCCCCGCTCCGATCATAGGCCTCGCCTGGGTTCAATCAATGAATTACAATATCTATGGGCTGGATTTTGATACAGGGGCGGGTTGGGGTCGTGTCATCCGCATTTCGGGTTATCCACCCACCTGCAATTGGATGTGGGAGATTGATGCAATTTTCACTTAATTGGGCAATTGCGTTCCAGCATGTGGGAACCCATGAGCCAATTAGTGGTTTCAGTCTGAAAGTCGCCTCTGAAGATGTCATCATTGCAGGTCAGAGACTGCCTGGTCTCAGAGATTGCCTGGCCTTTGCTGTGAGAGGACCTAGATGCAAAATGAGCTGCATCTCAGAGAGAGAGAGAGAGAGATAATTTTTTTTGCAACCAAGTCCTCCAAGGCAGTCTCTGAAGACATTCATTGCAGCAGCATCAGAGGCGACTTTCAGACCCAATACTACTACTACCTTCATCACAATACTAATACTACCTTCATCACATCTCCGTTGTAATAGTGGACTTGCAGCTGATAGTTAGCTATCCACTTGTGCTCCTGCCAGGTTTCACTGGCGTGTTTCACATCAGGCGTACTTCACGTCGGAAAAGGGTTAAACTAGCTAAAACGTTTCAAAATGGCATTACAGTGCCAATTTAGGGCTTGTTAAGGGCTTTAATGGCCTCTCCCGCCTTTTGGAGGCGGGACGGAGTCGGGAACCCCGCGACCGATTTTGTCAAAATTGCGTGGAGGTGGAATGGAGTCAGGATGGGGTCGGGACCCCCGAATCTGCAACTTTAACCCCCCACACGCCTCCAAACCCGACTCCACGGGTCATTGAAAATCCAGCCCATTGATTCTATTACTATTTTTTCTATCGATTTGTTCTCAGACTAGGGGTGACGCTGTCAAGGTTGGTATCACTTGCCCATCCCTAGTTACCCATGAGAAAATGGTGGGCCTTCATCTTGAGCCGCTGCAGTCTGTGTGGTGAAGGTGCTTCCACAATACTGTTACTGAAGGATTTTCAGGCTTTTATCCCAGTGATTATGAAGGAACGGCGATATATTTGAAGGGTATGGTAGCATAGTGGTTAAGTAGCTGGACTAGAAAACCAGAAGCCTGGACAAATGATCCACAGATATGAGTTCAAATCCCACCAGCGGGGGAATTTAATTCAATGAATTAAACAAATCTGGAATAAAAAGCTAGTGTCAGTAATGGTAACCATGAAACTACCGAATTGTTGTAAAACCCATCTGGGCCGCTAATTGCCTTTGAAAGGTGATTCCAGACCCAGTTTTATTCCTAACTGCCTCTGAAATGGCTTAGCAGGCCACTCAGTTGTATAAGGCGGCTCTCCACATCCTACTCAACGGCAATTAGGGATGTACACACCGTGAATGAATAAATACATTTTCCAAGTCTAGATAGTGTGTGACTTGAAGGGGGACATTGGAGGTGATGGTGTTTTGTGCGACTGTCAGAGCTGAATTCTAGCCCCTCCCCTGTGCCTCTTGTCCCCTTGATGCCAATTGTAGAAATCCACCTGTGGCCCTTACGGTAAAATACTAAACTCCTTCTAGTGAGTCTGTCCCACGGTGTCTCCTTCTAGTGAGTGTTTCCCGCGGTGCGGCTCCTGCCAGTGAATGTGCCCCACAGTGTCTCCTTCTAGTTAATGTGTCCCGCAGTGTCTCCTACCAGTAAGTGTGCCCGCAGTGTCTCCTTCCAGTGAGTGTGTCCCGCGGTGTCTTCTTCCAGTGAGTGTGTCCCGCAGTGTCTTCTTCCAGGGAGTGCGTCCGGAAGTGTCTCCTACCAGTGAATGTGTCCCACGGTGTCTTCTTCCAGTGAATGTGTCCCACAGTGTCTCCTAACAGTGAATGTGTTCCACAGTGTCTTCTTCCAGTGAGTGTGTCCCATAGTGTCTCCTACCAGTGAATGTGTTTCACAGTGTCTCCTTCCAGTGAGTGTGTCCCGCGGTGTCTCCTTCCAGTGAATGTGTCGCACGGTGTCTCCTTCCAGTGAATGTGTCCCGTGGTGTCTTCTTCCAGGGAGTGTGTCCCGGAGTGTCTCCTACCAGTGAATGTGTCCCACGGTGTCTTCTTCCAGTGAATGTGTCCCACAGTGTCTCCTAACAGTGAATGTGTACCACAGTGTCTTCTTCCAGTGAATGTGTCCCGTAGTGTCTCCTACCAGTGAATGTGTTTCACAGTGTCTCCTTCCAGTGAGTGTGTCCCGCGGTGTCTCCTTCCAGTGAATGTGTCGCACGGTGTCTCCTTCCAGTGAATGTGTCCCGTGGTGTCTCCTTCCAGGGAGTGTGTCCCGGAGTGTCTCCTACCAGTGAATGTGTCCCACGGTGTCTTCTTCCAGTGAATGTGCCACACAGTGTCTCCTAACAGTGAATGTGTACCACAGTGTCTTCTTCCAGTGAATGTGTCCCGCAGTGTCTCCTTCAATGAATGTGTCCCGCAGTGTCTCCTTCCAGTGAGTGTGTACCACAGTGTCTCCTTCCAGTGAGTGTGTCCCGCGGTGCATCTCCTTCCAGTGAGTGTGTCCCGCAGTGTCTCCTTCCAATGAATGTGTCCCGCAGTGTCTCCTTCCAGTGAGTGTGTCCCGCGGTGCATCTCCTTACAGTGAGTGTGTCCCGCAGTGTCTCCTTCCAATGAATGTGTCCCGCAGTGTCTCCTTCCAGTGAGTGTGTCCCGCAGTGTCTCCTTCCTGTGAGTGTGTCCCGCGGTGTTTCCTTCCAGTGAGTGTGTCCCGCAGTGTCTAACCAGTGAATGTGTCCCGCAGTGTCTCCTTCCAGAGAGTGTGTCCCGTGGTGTCTCCTTCCAGTGAATGTGTCCCGTGGTGTCTCCTTCCAGTGAGTGTGTCCCGCGGTGTCTCCTTCCAGTGATTGTGTCCCGCGGTGTCTCCTTCCAGTGAGTGTGTCCCGCAGTGTCTCCTTCCAATGAATGTGTCCCGCAGTGTCTCCTTCCAGTGAGTGTGTCCCGCATTGTCTGCTTCCAATGAGTGTGTCCCGCGGTGTCCCCTTCCAGGGAATGTGTCCCGCAGTGTCTCCTTCTAGTGAGTGTGTCCCG
The DNA here is from genome assembly GCA_030390025.1 of Squalus acanthias. NCBI lineage: Eukaryota > Metazoa > Chordata > Chondrichthyes > Squaliformes > Squalidae > Squalus > Squalus acanthias. The sequence continues at coordinate 393,056 of JASTWF010000410.1, forward strand.
CGGTGTCTCCTTCCAGTGAATGTGTCCTGCAGTGTGTCCTTCCAATGAGTGTGTCCCGCTGTGTCTCCTTCCAGTGAGTGTGTCCCGCAGTGCCTCCATCCAGTGAATGTGTCCCGCGGTGTCTCCTTCCGGTGAGTGTGTCCCGTAGTGTGTCTCTTTCCAGTGAGTGTGTCTCGCGTTGCGTCTTGTTCCAGTGAGTGTGTCCTGCGGTATGTCTCCTTTCAGTAAGTTTGTCCCATAGAAGGAGACACACTATAAGGAGGTATGTACCCAGGAGCGAGGACCAGGACGGGGCCCAGGGTCGAATTAGGGAACCAGGAGTGGCGCAGTGTGGACCAGCAGCGGGTTCGGGAGGACCGCAATGCAGCCTATGAAACCAAGGCAGAGAGGACCTGCGGGAAGGAGGGAGGGGGGCAGTAGTGGTGGGTTTCTGGGTGCGTATTAGGCCGATGTAGCAGAGCCTGGTCTCCAATCTTCTTGGATCCCCTTGCCATTGGACCAAGACTTTGCTCTTTCAAGCCAATGTGGTAGCTCGTGTGCAAGGGCCACCCCACCTTAAAATAATTCACGCACAGGCATCTTCCACTCTTTAAAATGCAGTTCGGGACCTGGAACATCAGGACCCTCATGGATAACCCTTTCAGCGACAGACTGGAACGCCGTACTGCTATTGTTGCCCGGGAGCTCAGATGTTTCGACATAGACATCGCCGCCTTAAGCAAGGGCCGGCGGGCAGTGCAAGGCCAGCTCAAGGAGCAAGGCGGTGGTTACACCTTCTTCTGGAAAGGCAAGCCTGAAGAAGAACGCTGACTCCATGGGGTAGGGTTAGCCCTTGTGGAATAAAGGAACGTCTCATAACGCTACAGCTCACCCTAGCCAGGAACAAGTGCGCTACGGTCATCAGTGCGTACGCCCCAACACTGGGAGCCACAGACGAGACCAAAGAGGTATTCTACTCCAGCCTCGAACAATCCCTGTCCCGAGTCCCAACGGGCGACAAGCTGATCCTCCTTGGCGACTTTAACGCCAGAGTTGGAAAAGACACAGACCTCTGTGGACGTGTGATCGACAGAGAGAAGGACGGGAAAGCCAACTCCAACGGTACCCTCCTCCTGAGGAAATGCTTAAAACATGGCCTTTTCATAATCAACAACTTGTTTCGTCAGAGAGACAAGTACAAGGCTTCATGGCAGCACCCTCGCTCCAAGCACTGGCATCGGCTGGACAACGTCATCATCCGAGCGAGGGACCGCAAGGACGTATGCATCACCCACGCCATGACAGGAGCTGACGACTGCTGGACAGACCACTGTCTAATCCACTGTGTCATCTCTATCAACGTAGCCCCTAAACAGTGGCGGCAACAGAAGCAATACCACAGGAAAATCAACATTGGAGCACTCAAAGACCCTGCTAAGAAAGCCCTATTCAGCCTGCGCCTCACAACCAACCTGACGACTCCCAGTGATTCAGAGACACAGTGTCCACAGCGCCTGGTCTGCACTCAAGGCCTCCATAATCAGCACCTATTAAGAGACGCTCGGTCACTCGACCAGGATACATCAAGACAAGTTCAATGAGAACAACCAGGAGAATCATGAGCTAATAAGTCGCAAGCGCAAGGCATTCCTGATCTGGAAACAGCAACAGAACTCGAGAGCAAGAAAGCAGCTCTACAGACACCGGAAGGCCGAGATCCAACAAAAACCTCGCGACCTAAAGAACAGATGGTGGGTGGAGAAAGCGCAGAAGATCCAGCCGCTAGCCGACAACCACGACGTGCGTGGATTCTTTAGCGCATTCAAGACCACCTACGGCCCAAGCACGCAAGGTCCTACCCCAATGTGGGTCAACAACGGATAGCTGCTCATCAAGGACAGGGACGCAGTCAGTGCACGCTAGAAGGAGCACTTTGAAGATCTCCTTCACCGAGACTCTGTCTTCGACGCGAGTGTCCTCAACTCCATCCCGCAGCATACTACCCGGCATCACCTCAGCATAACCCCAGCCTGGCATGAGGTTGAAAAGGCCATCCGACAACTGAAGAATAACAAGGCCTCAGGAGCAGATGGAATCCCCGCCGAGGCGCTAAAACATGGTGGAGAAGCACTATTGACACGAATACATCAACCCGTTTCTCTTATTTGGAAGGAGGAGGGCATGCCAAGGGATCTCAGAGACCCCGTAATCGTGATCATCTTCAAGAAAGGTGACAAATCCGATTGCGGTAATTACAGAGGAGTCTCCCTGCTGTTTGCCACAGGGAAAGTCATCGCAAGAATCCTCCTCAATCGCATTCTCCCAGTGGCTGAAGAGCTCCTCACTGTGTTGCAATGCGGGTTCCGCCCACTATGGGGCACAATGGACATGATCTTCACCCAGCGTCAACTACAAGAGAAAGGCAGGGAACAGCAGCAACCGCTGTACATGGCCTTCTTTGACCTCACAAAGGCCTTCAACACAATCAACCATGAGGAATTATGGAGTGTCCTACAAAAATTCGGCTGCCCTCAAAATTTTTCAACATCCTCCACCTGCTTCACGACAACATGCAAGCCGTGATCCTGACCAACAGATCCACCACAGACCCAATTCACGTACGGAACGGGGTCAAGCAAGACTGTGTCATCGCACCAACGCTGTTCTCGATCATCCTGGCTGCAAAATTCCATCTCACCCTCAGTAAGCACCCCGCTGGAATGGAGCTAATCTACAGAACAAACGGGAAACTGTTCAATCTCCGTGGCCTCCAGTACAAATCCAAGGTCGTCCCATCCTCTGTCATCGAATTGCATTATCTGGACGATGCTTGCATCTGCGCACACTCGGAGGTCGAACACCTAACCATCGTCAACACCTTCAACGATGCGTACGAAAGCATAGGCCTGACACTAAACATCCGTAAGACAAAGTCCTCTTCCAACCTGCCCCCGTCGCGCAGTACTGCTCCCCGATTATCAAAATCCACAACGAGGCCTTGGACAACGAGGACGACATTCCATACCTCAGGAGCATACTGTCAACAAGGGCAGATGTCGATGACAAGTCCAACACCGCCTTCAGTGTGCCAGTGCAGCCTTCGGTCGCGTGAAGAAGACAGTGTTTGGAGACCAAGACCTCAAACCGAAGACCAAGCTCATGGTCTACAGTGCAGTAGTAATACTCGCCCTCCTGTATGCTTCAGAGACATGGACCATGTACAGCAGGTACCTCAAAGCACTGGAGAGGTACCATCAACGCTGCCTCCACAAGATCCTGCAAATCCATTGGCAGGATAGGCGCACAAACGTCAGTGTTTTCGCTCAGGCCGGCATAGAAGCTTTGACCATGCTCGATCAGCTCCGATGGACGGGCCATATCTTCTGCATGCCCCATACGAGACTACCAAACCAAGTGCTCTACTCGGAGCTCCGACACGGCAAGAGACCACCAGATGGTCAGAGGAAACGCTTCAAGGACACCCTCAAAGCCTCCTTGAAAAAGTGTAACATCCCCACGGACACCTGGGAATCCTTGGCCCAAAATCGCACAAAGTGGAGGCGATGCAGCCGGGAAGGCACCAAACACCTCGAGTCTCTTCGCCGGGAGCAAGCAGAAGCCAAGCACAAACAGCGGAAAGAGCGCACGTCAGCCCAAGCAACCCAACCACCCGCCCCTTCAACCACCGTCTGCCCTAGCTGTGACAGAGACTGTAAGTTCCACACTGGACTCATCAGTCACCTGATATCTCATTTTTATTGTGGAAGCAAGTTATCCTCGGTTGCGAGGCACTGCCAAAGAAGAAGAAGAAGGAGAAGAAGAAAATACTAAACATAAACAAGCTAACGTTTGGCATTTTCAGGACGCAAATTCTTTACTGGATACTTGTCAATGAGTGGGTGCTGAACACGTGGATGTGATTTTTAAAATTGAGGCATTGCCGGACCGGGAGCCAAGGGAGACAATGTAGGTCAGCGAGCACAGGGGTGATGGGTGAACGGGACTTGGTGCGAACTAGGACACGGACATCAGAGTTTTGGAGGAGACAGAAATGCTTGTAATTAATTTTAGATATAACTCTTAAATCTCCCCACCCCTGGACCAATCTGTCTCGGAAGATAATAAATGACTCTGACTGGGTTTAAGCCGCGCCTTTGAGTGACAAAGTCTTAGTTCAATTCGTCAGCAAGCTGTGACATATGGTATCTGACGATGTCCGCAGACAAGGGCTGGGAAATTGGTCTCGAATGGTGGGTTAAACGGACGGTATCGGGTCGGGCGCCCGTTCCACTCAGCGCCTGATAATTGGTTCCACTGCAGTCAATGACGGGTTTCTAATCCTAGATCTTCAATTCCTCACACTATCTTTCCAGCAAAGGTTTCTCTGTAACTCTGTGAAGCCACTTCATTGTCAAAGAACTAATCTGCGTAATCCTGCACCATCAACACCCCTGTAGTCCCCTGTTTAAAAACAAACTCCATTCTGGCTCTTCTTAATTGTCTAACATGCAATGAACATCTAAACAAGAGGGCGGAGCCACAGTCAGTGACACAGAACCATTCACACCGGCTTTCTAAAGAGACAGGACCAGTCACAAAGGCTTTCTAAAGAGACCGGAACAGTCAAGCATGGTTTCTAAAGAGACAGGACCAGTCACACAGGCTTTCTAAAGAGACAGGACCAGTCACACAGGCTCTTAAAAGTGACAGGACTAGTCACACAGACTTTTTAAAGAGTCAGGACCGGTCACAGAGCCTTTCTAAAGAGACAGGACCAGTCACACATGCTTTCTAAAGAGACAGGACTGGTCACACAGGCTTTATAAAGAGACAGGACCAGTCACACAAGTTTTGTAAAGAGACAGGGCCAGTCACACAGGCATTTTAAAGAGACAGGACCATTCAGACAGGCTTTTTAAAGAGACAGGACCGGTCACACAACCTTTCTAAAGAGACAAGACCAGTCACACAGGCTTTTTAAAGAGACAGGATCAGTCACACAGGCTTTGTAAAGAGACAGGACCAGTCACACATGCTTTCAAAAGAGACAGGAGCAGTGACACAGGCTTTTTAGAGAGACAGGACCAGTCACACAAGTTTTTTAAAGAGACAGGGCCAGTCACACAGGCATTTTAAAGAGACAGGACTAGTCACACAGGCTTTTAAAAAAGGCAGGACCAGTCACACAATTTCTAAAGAGGCAGGACCGGTCACACAGGCTTTCTAAAGAGGCAGGACCAGTCACACAGGCTTTTCTAATGAGACAGGACCAGTCACACAGGCTTTTTAAAAAGACAGGGACTGTCACACAGGCTTCTTACAGAGACAGGACCAGTGACACAGGCTTTGAAAAGAGACAGGACCAGTCACACTTGCTTTCTAAAGAGACAGGACCGGTGACACAGGCATTTACAGAGACAGGACGAGTCACACATGCTTTCTAAAGAGACAGGAACAGTCACACAGGCTTTTTACAGACACAGGACCAGTCACACAGGCATTTTAAAGAGACACGACCAGTCACACGGGCTTTTAAAAGAGACAGGACTAGTCACACAGCCTTTCTAAAGAGACAGGACCAGTCACACAGGCTTTTTTAAAGAGACCGGACCAGTCACACCTGCTTTCTTATGAGACAGGACCAGTCACACAGGCTTTTTACAGAGACAGGAACAGTGACACAGTCTTTTTAAAGAGTCAAGACCGGACACACAGGATTTTTAACGAGACAGGACCAGTCACACATTCTTTCTAAAGAGACAGCTCCAGTCACACAGCCTTTCTAAAGAGACAGGACCAGTCACACAGGCTTTTTTAAAGAGACAGGACCAGTCACACGGGCTTTTAAAAGAGACAGGACTAGTCACACAGCCTTTCTAAAGAGACAGGACCAGTCACACAGGCTTTTTTAAAGAGACAGGACCAGTCACACCTGCTTTCTTATGAGACAGGACCAGTGACACATGCTTTTTAAAGAGACAGGGACTGTCACACAGGCTTTTTACAGAGACAGGAACAGTGACACAGTCTTTTTAAAGAGTCAAGACCGGACACACAGGATTTTTAACGAGACAGGACCAGTCACACATGCTTTCTAAAGAGACAGCTCCAGTCACACAGGCTTTTAAAGAGACAGGACCAGTCACACATGCTTCTAAAGAGACAGTTCCAGTCACACAGGCTTTTAAAGAGACAGGAACAGTCACACAGTCTTGTTAACGGGACAGGACCCGTCAACGACGCTTTTTAAAGATGTGGAGATGCCGGCGTTGGACTGGGGTGGACAAAAATGAGAAGTCGCACAACACCAGGTTATAGTCCAACAGATTTATTTAAAATTACAAGCTTTCGGAGCTGTCGCTCCTTCTTCAGGTAGGGTAGCTGTGAGAGAATCTCCCAGAATTCACAATATAAACACAGAAAAAATGTATTCAAATCGATACAGAACGTGACTTGACATCATGGTCGGTCTTTCCAGGTTTTTTAAAAAAAAAACTAACACAAGAACCAAACCCAAATGGAGAGGATATGCGGCCAGCAGGTGTTTTGACACGTTGGACCCCCTGGGACACATCTCATTGTCTTGGCTGTGCTCTTAGTGTGTCTTTGATGTAGGGAAAGATTTGAATACATTTTTTCTGTGTTTATATTGTGAATTCTGGGAGATTCTCTCACAGCTACCCTACCTGAAGAAGGAGCGACAGCTCCGAAAGCTTGTAATTTTAAATAAATCTGTTGGACTATAACCTGGTGTTGTGCGACTTCTCGCTTTTTAAAGAGACAGGAGCAGTCACACATTCTTTTTAAAAGAGACAGGACTAGTCACACAGGCTTTTTAAACAGACAGGACCAGTGACACAGGCTTTTTAAAGAGACAGGACCAGTCACACAGGCTTTTTAAAGAGTCAGGACCAGTCACACATGCTTTCTAAAGAGACAGGACCAGTCACCCAGGCTTTTACAGAGACAGGCCCATGTCAAACATGCTTTCTAAAGAATCAGGACCAGTCACCCAGGCTTTTTAAAGAGACAGGACCAGTCACACAAGTTTTTGAAAGAGACAGGGCCAGTCACACAGGCATTTTAAAGAGACAGGACCAGTCACACAGGCTTTTAAAAGAGATAGGACCAGTCACACAGGTTTTTTAAAGAGACAGGACCGGTCACACAGCCTTTCTAAAGAGACAGGACCAGTCACACATGCTTTCTAAAGAGGCAAGACCGGTCACACAGGCTTTTACAGAGACAGTACCAGTCACAGAGGCTTTTTAAAAAGACAAGACCAGTCACACAGGCTTTTTAAAGAGACAGGAACAGTCACACAGGCTTGTTAACGTGTCAGGACCCGTCAACGAGGCTTTTTAAAGCGACAGGACCAATCACACAGGCTTTTTAAAGAGACAGGACCAGTCACAGAGGCATTTTAATGAGACAGGACCAGTCACAAAGGCTTTTTAAAGATACAGCACCATTAACACAGGCTTTTAAAGAGACAGGAACAGTCACAGAGGCTTTTTAATGAGACATGACCAGTCACACAGGCTTTTAAAGAGACAGCTCCAGCAACACAGGCTTTCTAAAGAGACAGCAACAGTAACACAGGCTTTTTAAAGAGACAGGACCAGACGCAGAGGCTTTTTAATGAGACAGGACCAGTGACACAGGATTTTTAAAGAGACAGGGAGTGTCACACAGGCTTTTTACACAGACAGGACCAATCACACAGGCTTTTTTAAAGAGACAGGACCAGTCACACAGGCTTTTTACGGACACAGGACCAATCACACAGTCTTTTAAAGAGACAGGAACAGTCACAGAGGCTTTTTAATGAGACAGGACCAGTCACACAGGCTTTTTAAAGAGACAGCTCCAGCAACACAGGCTTTCTAAAGAGACAGCAACAGTAACACAGGCTTTTTAAAGAGACAGGACCAGACGCAGAGGCTTTTTAATGAGACAGGGACTGTCACACAGGCTTTTTACACAGACAGGACCAATCACACAGGCTTTTTTAAAGAGACAGGGCCAGTCACACAGGCATTTTAAAGAGACAGGACCATTCAGACAGGCTTTTTAAAGAGACAGGACCGGTCACACAACCTTTCTAAAGAGACAAGACCAGTCACACAGGCTTTTTAAAGAGACAGGATCAGTCACACAGGCTTTGTAAAGAGACAGGACCAGTCACACATGCTTTCAAAAGAGACAGGAGCAGTGACACAGGCTTTTTAGAGAGACAGGACCAGTCACACAAGTTTTTTAAAGAGACAGGGCCAGTCACACAGGCATTTTAAAGAGACAGGACTAGTCACACAGGCTTTTAAAAAAGGCAGGACCAGTCACACAATTTCTAAAGAGGCAGGACCGGTCACACAGGCTTTCTAAAGAGGCAGGACCAGTCACACAGGCTTTTCTAATGAGACAGGACCAGTCACACAGGCTTTTAAAAAGACAGGGACTGTCACACAGGCTTTTTACAGAGACAGGACCAGTGACACAGGCTTTGAAAAGAGACAGGACCAGTCACACTTGCTTTCTAAAGAGACAGGACCGGTCACACAGGCATTTACAGAGACAGGACGAGTCACACATGCTTTCTAAAGAGACAGGAACAGTCACACAGGCTTTTTACAGACACAGGACCAGTCACACAGGCATTTTAAAGAGACACGACCAGTCACACGGGCTTTTAAAAGAGACAGGACTAGTCACACAGCCTTTCTAAAGAGACAGGACCAGTCACACCTGCTTTCTTATGAGACAGGACCAGTGACACATGCTTTTTAAAGAGACAGGGACTGTCACACAGGCTTTTTACAGAGACAGGAACAGTGACACAGTCTTTTTAAAGAGTCAAGACCGGACACACAGGATTTTTAACGAGACAGGACCAGTCACACATGCTTTCTAAAGAGACAGCTCCAGTCACACAGGCTTTTAAAGAGACAGGATCAGTCACACAGGCTTTTTAAAGAGACAGACCAGTCACACAGGCTTTTTAAAGAGACAGGAACAGTCACACAGTCTTGTTAACGGGACAGGACCCGTCAACGACGCTTTTTAAAGATGTGGAGATGCCGGCGTTGGACTGGGGTGGACTAAAATGAGAAGTCGCACAACACCAGGTTATAGTCCAACAGATTTATTTAAAATTACAAGCTTTCGGAGCTGTCGCTCCTTCTTCAGGTAGGGTAGCTGTGAGAGAATCTCCCAGAATTCACAATATAAACACAGAAAAAATGTATTCAAATCGATACAGAACGTGACTTGACATCATGGTCGGTCTTTCCAGGTTTTTAAAAAAAAAACTAACACAAGAACCAAACCCAAATGGAGAGGATATGCGGCCAGCAGGTGTTTTGACACGTTGGACCCCCTGGGACACATCTCATTGTCTTGGCTGTGCTCTTAGTGTGTCTTTGATGTAGGGAAAGATTTGAATACATTTTTCTGTGTTTATATTGTGAATTCTGGGAGATTCTCTCACAGCTACCCTACCTGAAGAAGGAGCGACAGCTCCGAAAGCTTGTAATTTTAAATAAATCTGTTGGACTATAACCTGGTGTTGTGCGACTTCTCGCTTTTTAAAGAGAGAGGAGCAGTCACACAGGCTTTTTAAAGAGACAGGACTAGTCACACAGGCTTTTTAAACAGACAGGACCAGTGACACAGGCTTTTTAAAGAGACAGGACCAGTCACACAGGCTTTTTAAAGAGTCAGGACCAGTCACACATGCTTTCTAAAGAGACAGGACCAGTCACCCAGGCTTTTACAGAGACAGGTCCATGTCACACATGCTTTCTAAAGAAACAGGACCAGTCACCCAGGCTTTTTAAAGAGACAGGACCAGTCACACAAGTTTTTGAAAGAGACAGGGCCAGTCACACAGGCATTTTAAAGAGACAGGACCAGTCACACAGGCTTTTAAAAGAGATAGGACCAGTCACACAGGTTTTTTAAAGAGACAGGACCGGTCACACAGCCTTTCTAAAGAGACAGGACCAGTCACACATGCTTTCTAAAGAGGCAAGACCGGTCACACAGGCTTTTACAGAGACAGTACCAGTCACAGAGGCTTTTTAAAAAGACAAGACCAGTCACACAGGCTTTTTAAAGAGACAGGAACAGACACACAGGCTTGTTAACGTGTCAGGACCCGTCAACGAGGCTTTTAAAGCGACAGGACCAATCACACAGGCTTTTTAAAGAGACAGGACCAGTCACAGAGGCTTTTTAATGAGACATGACCAGTCACACAGGCTTTTAAAGAGACAGCTCCAGCAACACAGGCTTTCTTAAGAGACAGCAACAGTAACACAGGCTTTTTAAAGAGACAGGAACAGACACACAGGCTTGTTAACGTGTCAGGACCCGTCAACGAGGCTTTTAAAGCGACAGGACCAATCACACAGGCTTTTTAAAGAGACAGGACCAGACGCAGAGGCTTTTTAATGAGACAGGACCAGTGACACAGGCTTTTTAAAGAGACAGGGACTGTCACACAGGCTTTTTACACAGACAGGACCAATCACACAGGCTTTTTTAAAGAGACAGGACCAGTCACACAGGCTTTTTACGGACACAGGACCAATCACACAGTATTTTAAAGAGACAGGAACAGTCACAGAGGCTTTTTAATGAGACAGGACCAGTCACACAGGCTTTTTAAAGAGACAGCTCCAGCAACACAGGCTTTCTTAAGAGACAGCAACAGTAACACAGGCTTTTTAAAGAGACAGGACCAGACGCAGAGGCTTTTTAATGAGACAGGGACTGTCACACAGGCTTTTTACACAGACAGGACCAATCACACAGGCTTTTTTAAAGAGACAGGACCAGTCACACAGGCTTTTTACGGACACAGGAACAATCACACAGTCTTTTAAAGAGACAGGACCAGTCACACAGGCCTTTTAAAGAGAAAGGACCAGTCACACAGGTTTTTTAAAGAGACAGAACCGTTTACACAGGCTTTTTAAAGAGACAGGACCAGTCACACAGGCTTTTCAAAGAGACAAAACGCTGCAAACAAAAGGGCCGAGAAATTGCTCTCGGGTGGTGGCACAAAACGGACAAATCAGCTCCGAAATTCCGAGCGGATATTCTCCGCCCTCATATCTGTCCTTACAGAGTATCAGAGTCTATTAATTGTCATTCACAGATTCTAACCTTGTCCTGAATATGACCCCTTAGAATCTGCTTATTTTGCAGCCATTTGATTTTAAAAATTGTACCTGTTCTTAACATTGAGAAATGTTTTAAAAAGTTATTACAATTAATAGGGTCCTGCCCACATATCAACCCTCTGTCTACAGACAGTAATCCATAACACTCTTGAATTGTGCCTTGTAGGTGTTGGAGAAGCTTTGGGGAGTCAGGAGGTCCATTACTCACCGCAGAACACCCAGCCTCTGACCTGCTGTAGTAGCCGCGGCATTTATGTGGCTGGTCCTGTTGAGTTTCTGATCAATGGCGACCCCTAGCATTTTGATTGTGGGGGATTCGGTGATTAAATGCCGTTGACTGTCAAGTGGAAGATGTTAGATTCCCTCTTGTTGGTATTCTGACAAATAAGCATCTCAATCAACATCACTAAAACAGATGATCAGGTCATTATCACATTGCTGATTGTGGGAGCTTGCTAGGCTGAAATTGATTGCCACCTTTCCTATAGTACAACAGTGACTACACTTCAAATGTACTTCATTGGCTGTAAAGCGCGTTGGGACATCCCAAAATCGTGAAAAGCGCTGTATCAATGCAATTCTTTCCTCCTTTTTTAACTGTAACTTCCAAAAGATAATTGGATATATACTTGGAAATGAGAAATTTTCAGGGCTATGTGGAAACGGCTCTGTTGTTCATTATCATTCACGACAGCATATGACAGATTTGAAATAATCTGATCTGTTGGTTGTGGGATCGCTTGGCTCTGTCCAATTTCATTCCATTGATCACCATGGTAGAGGCAAATGATATTATGGAGGGTGGCCTCAGGGTGAAGGCGAGTCTTATTCTCCACAAATATTGTGCAGTGGTCAGTCCTACCAATATCGTCATGGACAGATGCACATGCGATAGGTAGCTTGGTGAGAACGAGGTCAAGCAGGCTATTCTCACATGTTGGTTCTCCCAGCACCTGCTGCAATCCCAGTCTGGCAGCTGTGTTCTTCAGGGCTCGGCAAATGATGGTACTTCCGACCCACTTTTGGTGATGGACATTGAAGTTTCCCCCTCCCGACCCAGTGTATAATTTGTACCCTTTCTTTCTCTCGGTGCTCCCATCAACTGGTGTTCAGCATGAAGATGTGCCGATTCCTCAGCTGAGGGAGGGCTGCAGGGGGTAATCGGCAGGAAATGACCGTGCCCATGTCTGAATGGAAGCCATGAGACTTCATTATATCCTTAGGCAATGTTGTGGAATTGCAGGGTCTCGCCCAAGTGACTGTATAAGATTGTGCCCCCACCTCTGGTGGGCCTGTGCTGCCGGTGGAACAGGACACAGCCTGGGATGGTGATGGAGGATTCGGGAATGTTCACTGATATGTATGGTTCTGTGAGTATGACTATGCGAATTTTCATTGTTTACAGAGCCTTTCATGGAGTATTGGGGTGTTTACAGGGTGTGGTAACACAATACAGCTTCCTGTGACTCGAACTTTATTGCATCACTTCCTGTGATTAGTCCAGGATAAATACTGGACTGAGCAGTTGGATCCTGGAGAGGCATAGAGTAAGACCTCTTTTGTATGTAGCACCTTTTTAGTTGATTAAAGCTTACTTTAAGTTCACCACGCGTAAGGCTCATTCTTACGACAATTTAATCAACTTTGAAAAACTTCGCACTCAAACTTTTTGGACGAACTCGGAACTAAGGATCCAGGGAATCACCCATCATGGAAAACATCCTTAAACCATCGCGTCTTGACTTGGACCCAAACACCCCAGCAGCCGGTAAGGTGTGGAAACACTGGTATCGCACGTTTGACAATTTTCTCGAATATTGCAAGGCTGATGATGACACAAAGTTGCGGATACTCATCAACTGTGTCACTCCGAATGTATTTCAGTATGTTGAGGAATGGGGCAGTTACGAGGAGGCAATTCGGACGCTTAAAAGACTATATACTAAGACACCGAATGAGGTCTATGCCAGACATCTACTAGCTACAGCCCAACAAGGGCCGGAGGAATCCATTGATAAATTCCTCCAAGAGCTTCGCAGACTTAGTATGGACTGTAACTTTCAGGCGGCCTCAGCTGAGCTGTACCGTGAAGAAATGATCCGTGATGCTTTCATCTGCGGGCTTGCCTCCCCATTTATACGCCAGCGTCTACTGGAAAGTAAGACACTTGAGCTTCAGAGAGCTTATGACATGGCTTGCTCTCTAGATCTGGCAAAAAGAAATGCAGACCTTTATACAGTGCCCAGACCTCGGTCTGCTGCCTTAACTACAGTCAGGCAATTTAAGAGGCCACAGGTGAACTCTATTAGGGAGGACTTTATCCCTGACGATCAATCTGATGACTTCACTGATGAAGAGGATGATGATCCCACTGTGGCAGCCTCTTGGCAATCTAAGAAATGCTTCTTTTGTGGTGATGAGTTTCACCCTCGGAAATTCTGCCCTGCTCGCAATGCGTTTTGCAGTCATTGCAACAAAAAGGGTCATTTTGCAAAGGTTTGCCTATCAAGAGCCTCTACGAGGGCTTATCAAGCTAAGTCCTACCGAACTGCCCCGGTAAGGGCCTATCAAGATGTTCCGGCTAAAATCTATCGTGCTTCCTCTCGGGTTTTCTCTCGAAGAAACACACCTAGAGTTTCAGCCACTCTTTGTGCAACGACACCAATTACAGCTGCTTGTCCTCAGAACCTATTCCATGCAGCTACAAAAGCATCAATTAATGGACATACTTTAGATGCCTTAATTGACTGAGGTAGCACTGATAGTTTCATTAGGGAACAGATTGTTGCAGAGTTAAAGCTACATGTTTTCCCATCGGACCAGGCAATTGCGATGGCTCAGTCATCACTTAATACCAGAATTTCTGGCTTTTGTATGGTTGAAATAACACTTAATGGTCACAGTTATCCCTCCTCCCGGCTTTCGGTGCTCAAGGACTTATGTAGTGATCTTATCTTAGGGCTGGATTTTCAAAAGCAGCATAAGAAGCTCACCATTGAGTTCGGCGGGTCCAAACCTGAACTCACTATTTCTAATATACGACCTCGATTACCGTTCTGTGCATTGTCAGCAGCTTCACTGGATGAACCCTCACTGTTTACCAGTATCCCTCCTCGATGCAAACCGATTATAATAAAGTCACGACGTTTCAGTCAGGAAGACCAGTCTTTTATTGCGGCTGAGATTTCTCGGCTTTTAGCAGAGGATATCATCGAGCCTTGTTCGTCGCCATGGCGCGCCCAGGTCGTTATTGTTAAGAACCCTCTACAACCTCACAAGAAACGGCTGTGCATTGACTATTCACAGACCATCAATCAATATACGGACTTGGACGCATACCCATTGCCGCGCATCGATGATATGGTTAATAAACTGGCTGAGTACACGGTGTTCTCAACATATGATCTGAAAAGTGCCTATCATCAGGTACCCTTGAAGGTCTCAGACAAGCAGTATACGGCCTTTGAAGCCAATGGACGGCTGTATCAATTTCGTCGCCTCCCCTTTGGGGTCACTAATGGAGTGGCTGTCTTCCAGCGAGCAATGGATGACCTGGTCAAACAGGAAGACTTGAAGGATACATTTCCTTATCTGGACAATATTACTGTCGCAGGTCGCAATCAGCGGGAACATGACGCCAATCTCCAACGATTTTGGGATGCACTCCAGCACCGTAATTTGACATTAAATGCGGCTAAATCCATTGAGTCACAACCAACCATCAACATCCTTGGCTATTGTGTGGGCAATGGCATCATTAAACCTGACCCTGAAAGGCTTCGCCCACTCCAAGAGCTCCCGCCACCTAAGAATCCGGCCTCCTTGCGCCGGGCCCTCGGCCTGTTTGCATACTATGCTAAATGGATTCCTAACTTCTCGGACCGAATCCAACCTCTACTGAAGGCCAGCACATTCCCACTAGACACAGCGGCTGTTGCAGCCTTTAACCTCCTGAAAAAACAGTTGGAGAAAGCGGCTCTTCACTCCATCGATGAGAGTCTTCCTTTTGTTGTTGAGTGTGATGCCTCGGAGGTGGCGATCTCGGCCACTCTGAATCAGGAAGGTCGTCCGGTGGCATTTTTGTCCAGGACTTTTCAAGGGGCTGAGCTACATTATCCTCCAGTCGAGAAAGAAGCTACAGCCATCATAGAGGCAGTACGGAAGTGGACTCATCTCCTAGCTCGCCAGCACTTTACCTTAATCACGGACCAGCGATCGGTCGCCTTCATGCTCGATAATCGAAAACGGACCAAAATTAAAAATAATAAAATCCAGCTTTGGCGGCTGGAATTGGCCTCTTTTGGTTACACCATCCACTATCGACCTGGCAAGGAGAATGTGGCTCCGGATACCCTCACACGAGCATTCTGCTCCGCCATGGCACCCTCTACGCTCGTAGACATCCATGATGGGTTGTGTCATCCGGCGTTACTCGCATGCTACACTTCGTGCGGTCCCGAAATCTCCCATTCTCTACCGGGGATGTAAAGAAGATGTGCTCGGACTGCAGAGTCTGTGCGGAATTGAAACCTCAGTTTTTCCGCCCCTCGGGTGGTATACTCATACATGCGACCCAGCCAATGCAGCGGCTTAGCATCGATTTTAAGGGGCCGTTGCACTCTTCAACTCGCAACACTTATCTATTGACCATGGTCGATGAGTATTCCCGTTTTCCGTTTGCCTTTCCCTGCCCCAATATGCTGACGACCACGGTTATCAGCTGCCTTGAGCAGGTATTTGCTTTCTGTGGCATGGCATCCTATGTTCATTCGGATCGGGGCCCTTCTTTTATGTCAGGAGAACTCAAGGCCTATCTCTCGGAACGGGGTATTGCTGCCAGCAGAACGACGCCTTATCATCCGGTCGGGAATGGGCAAGTCGAGCGTTTTAACGCTATCATCTGGAATGCGGTACGTCTGGCTTTGAGATCTCGGGGCCTACCCAACCAGCAATGGGAAGCAGTACTTCCAGACGCATTACACTCCACACGGTCCCTCCTTTCGACCGCCACAAATACGACGCCTCATGAACGGTTCTTCCGATTTCAGCGTCGCTCATCCTATGGGATATCTCTCCCGTCGTGGCTGACTGCACCGGGACCAGTGCTACTCCGAAGATATGTCCGGGCGTCTAAGAATGACCCCCTGGTAGATGAGGTTGAGCTCACTGACGTCAACCCTACCTACGCCTATATTCGGTATCCTGACGGTCGGGAATCTACCGTGTCATTGCGGGATCTGGCTCCCTGCCCGCCGAAACATAGAGGGACACCAGGGGATGATATTGTACCAGGCACATCTCTGGGCTCGCCAGGTGCCTCTCATCACGATCTGGATCTGACGCCGGCTGGTACCTCACTCCAGCGTGCCGACCTGGGGCAGACTGACTATGAGCCCGTCGGGGCTCGCACGCGCAGCCACGATCCACCCCGTACCATACGCTCGGAAACGGATCTGCCACAGCCCTGCCCGACACCCGTTCGGGCACCAGTACACAGTCAGGATCGTCCTGACCCCTCACAGAGCGGGCTGGATCACTCGGACTCTGGTCCACGGCCCGCGGCGGGTAAACGGGCTAGGGGCCCTCTACCGCTACGAGAACCCAAACGGGTGCGGCTCTCCCTCGTCCGGCGGCTACGAAATGGAGGGAGCATCCCGGCCTCCTAATCTTTTGGGGGGGGAGAATGTGGGAACACAATACAGCTTCCTGTGACTCGAACTTTATTGCATCACTTCCTGTGATTAGTCCAGGATAAATACTGGACTGAGCAGTTGGATCCTGGAGAGGCATAGAGTAAGACCTCTTTTGTATGTAGCACCTTTTTAGTTGATTAAAGCTTACTTTAAGTTCACCACGCGTAAGGCTCATTCTTACGACACAGGGTATTTATCTCATTGATTAATATTTTAAACGTTTTCCTTTGATTCCTTGGTATCAACCCTGTCCTCCTTTTAATTTTCCTTCCCCTTGGTCAAACAGCATTACATATTTGTCTGGTTAAGATCACTCTTTAGAAACAGGTTGTTCGTATTCTTGTTCTGGTTAAAGGGAATAGAGAAATGTACTGGGAATTAAATTCCTGGACTGAGGCGGGAGCAGTGTAATCTAGGTGGCCCTGGGAATGAAATTTCTGGATTGAGGTGGGTGCAATGTCATGTAGCCGAGTCGCATCGTTCCCTTACTGGGCTCATCTCTCAGATCCTGCCGTTTAGGACCATTTCATTATTATTTTTTATCCTGAAGCCTTGTATGGAATAAATCAGAGATCAGGATTGGGGAATCAATTATTTTCAGTGTTCTGCACAGAGTGATCCTAAAAGGAGTGGTTCTAACCAGAATGCTCAGATTGTGAATTTGGAGAGAGTAGGTATTGAGAGCAGAGGGGAAGGAGGAGTGAGCGAGAGGAGCCGCCGGAGATAAAGTTAGGCCAGAGAACCCGGAGCCCGGAGCGAGCGCAAGGAACGAGGTAAGTGATGTCGGCACAAGCGAAGGCGCTGAAAAGAAAAGAAATGGTGAGTAGATGGTGTTTTTTTAAGTCGAGTTTAATTCAGTTGATTTAGTTAATAGTCTATTAAAGAGACATGGCAGGGCACGGGGCTCAGTCCCTTGGAATGCACATCTTGTGCCATGTGGTAACTCCAGGACACTTCCCACGGTTTCGGAGCTTGAGCAGCAGCTGGCGTCACTGCGGTGCATCCTTGGGGCTGAGAGCTCCGTGGATAGCACGTTCCAAGAGGTGGTCACCCCGCAGCATAAGAGTGTGCAGGCAGAGGGGGAATGGGTGACCGTCAGACACACAAGGTAGTGCAGGAGTCCCCTGAGCGCATCTCACTCTCTAACCAGTATTCGATGTTTCCTCTGGGGAGTACAGCCAGAGCCAAGTCCACGGAATCCACGGGGGCTCAGCTGTAGGTGGGGGAGGAGGTAGATCGGGAAAGCAATAGTGATAGGAAATTAGATAGTTAGGGGAACAGACATTATTTTCTCCGGCCACAGACGTAACCCCAGGATGATATGTTGCCTCCCTGGTGCCAGGGTCAAGGATGTCACGTTGTGAATGCAGGACATTCTGAGGGGGGCGGGTAAACAGACTGAGGTCGTGGTCCATATTGGTATCATCGACATAGGTAGAAAGAGGGATGTGGTCCTGCAGGCAGATAACAGGGAGCCAGGAAAGAGATTAAAAATCAGGACCTCGAAGGTAGTAATCTCCGAATTACTCCCGGTGCCACGAACTAGTGAGTACGGAAATAGAAGGATAGAGCAGATGAATGTGTGGCTGGAGAGATGTTGCAGGAGGGAGGGCTTCAGATTCCTGGGACATTGGGATCGGTTATGGGGGAGTTGGGTCCTTTACAAGCCGGACCTCAACAGAGCCGGATGGAAGGGGCTTGGTTGCTAGTGCTGTTGGAGAGCATTTAAACTAATCTGCCAGGGGGATGGGCACCTGGATGTGGCTTTAGAAAGGAGAAACAAGGTGCACAAAGAATTGTGTGAGACACATAGCAGTAGAGTATGAAATAGTATGGTATTAGGTGGGGTCAGAGTAATAGAGAATCCAAGAAGGACTAAGAAAGAAACAGAAAATGCTGGAAACACTCAGATGGTCACGCAGCGTCCGTGGAGAGAGAAACAGAGTTAATGTTTCAGGTCTGTGACCCTTAGTCAGAACTGGAAAAAGTTAGAGATGTAACAGTTTGTAAGCAGGTACAAGGGCAGGGAAAGGGGGGAGGGGAGGAAATAACAAAAGGGACGGTCTGTGATAGAGTGGGAGGCAGGAGTGTTTAAATGTTGCAAATGGCGATGGCAGAATCATCAGGCAGCCAACTTGCGCACAGCAAGCTCCCACAAACAGCAATGTGATAATGATCAGATAAACTGTTTGTTTTATGTTGATTGAGGGATAAATATTTACCAGGACACCGGGGATAATTCCATTACACTTCTTCGAACTAGTGCAATGGGATCTTTTAGGTTCACCTGAGAGAGCAGACGTGGCCTCGGTTTAACGTCTCATCTGAAAGACGGCACCTCCAACAGTGCAGCACTCCCTCAGTACTAAATTGGAGTGTCAGCCTAGATTTATGAGCTCAAGTCCCTGGAGTGGGACTTGGAACCCACAACCTTCTGACTCAGAGCCGAATGTGCTATCAACTGAGCCACAGCGGACACTGTCAGATAGGTTTACAGTGCATGTTTGTAAACGCACAAAGCGTGGTAAATAAGGTTGGTGAGCTGCAGCCACAACTAGCCACATAGGAACATGATATTGTGACTATAACAGAGACCTGGCTCAAAAAGGGCAGAATTGGGCACTAAATATTCCTGGATATAAGATGTTCGAGAAAGATAAGGAAAGAAAGACAGGAGGTGGGATAGCAGTATTGATTGAGGAGAATATTACAGTGCTGGAGAGATAGGCTGTCTTGGAGGGATCAAGGACAGAATCTATTTGGTTAGACATCAGAAACAATAGAGGTACCATTATACTACTAGGTTTATTCTATAGGCCACCAACTAGTGGGAAGTATATAGGGGAGCAAATTTGCAGGGAAATTACAGAGAGGTGGAAGAAACATAGAGTAGTGATAATGGGGGACTTCAGTTACCCTAATATAGACTGGGATAGTAATAGTATAAAGGGCAGAGAGGGGGAAGAATTTCTGAAGTGAGTTCAAGAGAACTTTCTTGTTTGGTGCATTTACAACCCAAAGAGGAAGGAGGCATTGCTGGAGCTGGTTCTGAGGAATGAGCTAGGTGCCAATAAGGGAACATTTAGGGAACGGTGGTCATAGTATCATATGGTTTAGATTATCTATGGAAAAGGACAGGGAGCAATCTAGAGTAAAAATACTTAATTGGGGGAGGGCCAATTTCAGTGGGTTGAGAACGGAGCTGGCTTGGGTAAATTGGATTCAAAGATTTGCAGGCAAAACTGTAATCGAACAATGGGCTGCCTTTAAAGAAGAGATGATTCAGGTAAAATCGAGGTACATTCACACGAGGGGGTTAAGTAGGGCAACCAAAGCCAGAGCTCCATGGATGAAGAAAAATATAGAGAATCAGAGGAAGCAGAAAAATGGGGCTTATGACAGATGTCAAGTTCAGAATATAATTGAGAACCAGGCTGAATAGAGAAAGTTCAGAGAGGAAGTGGAAAAGGATATAAGAAGGGCACAGAAAGAGTATGAGAATAGATTGGCAGCTAACATAAAATGGAATCCATAAAGTCTTCTTCAGGCATATAAGTAGTAAACGGATAGTAAGAGGAGGGGTGGAGCTGATTAAGGACCAAAAAGGAGTCCTACGAATGGAGGCAGAGGGCAAGGCTGAGATACTAAATGAATACTTTGCATCTGTCAATCCCAAGGAAGAAGCTGCTGCCAAAGTCATAGTGAAAGAGGAGGTACTTGAGGTACTGGATGAGCGAAAATTTGATAAAGACTAGCTACTAGTAAGGCTGGCTGTACTTAAAGTAGATAAGTCACCAGGAGCGGATGGGATGCATCCTCGGATGCTGAGGGAGTTAAGGGTGGAAATTGCAGAGGTACTGGCCATAATCTTCCAATCCTCCTTAGATACGGTGTGGTGCCAGAGGGCTGGAGAATTGCCAATGTTACACCCTTGTTCAAAAACGGGTGTAAGGATAAACCAAGCAACTATAAGCCAACCAGTTTAACTTGGTGGTTGGGAAGCTTTTAGAAACGATAATCCTGGACAAAATTAACAGGCACTTGGACAAGTGTCGGTTAATTAAGGCAAGCCAGCACGGATTTGTCAAAGGCAAATCGTATTTTAACAAACTTAGAACATAGAACATAGAACATAGAACAGTACAGCACAGTACAGGCCCTTCGGCCCTCGATGTTGTGCCGAGCATTGTCCGAGACCAAGATCAAGCTATCACACTCCCTATCACTCTGGTGTGCTCCATGTGCTTATCCAATAACCGCTTGAAAGTTCCTAAAGTGTCCGACTCCACTATCACAGCAGGCAGTCCATTCCACACACCAACCACTCTCCGAGTAAAGAATCTACCTCGGACATCCCTTCTATATCTCCCCCCATGCACCTTATAGTTATGCCCCTTGATCGAGTTTTTTGATGATTTAACAGAGAGTGTTGATGAGCGCAATGCGGTTGATGTGGTGTACATGGACTTCAAAATGACACGGAGAAAGTGCCACATAATAGACTTGGCAGCAAAGTTGAAGCCCATGAAATAAAAGGGACAGTGGCAGCATGGATACGGAATTGGCTAAGTGACAGGAAACAGAGAGTAGTGGTGAACGGTTGTTTTCCGGACTGGAGGAATTACACAGTGGTGTTCGCAAGGATTCGGTACTTGGACCACTGCTTTTCTTGATATATGTTAATGACTTGGACTTGGGGCATAATTTCGAAATTTGGAGATGACACAAAACTTGGAAGTATAGTGAAAAGTGAGACATAAAATGATAGACTTGAAGAGGACATAAACATGCTGGTCGAATGGGCGGAAACGTGGCAGATGATTTTTAACACAGAAAAATGTTAAATAATACATTTTGGTAGGAAGATTCAGGAGAGACAACATAAACTAAAGGGTACGATTATAAAAGGGGTGCATGAGCAGAGAGACCTGGGGGTATATGTGCACAAATCGTTGAATGTGGCAGGGCAGGTTGTAAAAGCGGTTAGAAAAGCATACAGGATCCTGGGCTTCATAAATAGAGGCATCGAGTACAGAAACAAGGCAGTTTTATGATGAAACTGTATAGAACACTTTTCGGCCTCAACTGGAGTATTGTGTCCAATTATGGACATCGCACTTTAGGAAGGATTTGAATGCCTTAGAGCGGTGCGGAAATGATTTACAAGAATGATTCCCAGGATTATGGAATTCAGTTACGTGGATAGACTGCAGAAGCTCGGGTTGTTATCCTTAGAGCAGAGAAGGTTGAGAGGAGATGTGATAGAGGTGTTCAAAATCATGAGGAGTCTGGACAGAGTAGATAGAGAGAAACTGTTCCCATTGGTGGAAAGGTCGCGAATCAGAGGACACAGATTTAAGGTGATTGGCAGAATAACCAAAGGGGACATAAGAAAAAACATTTTATGCAGCGAGTGGTTAGGATCTGGAATGCACTGCCATAAAGTGTGGTGGAGGCAGATTCAATCGTAGCTTTCAAAAGGGAATTGGATAAGTACCTAAAGAAAATTAATTGCATAGCTACGGGGAAAGCGCGTGGGAGTGGAACTTGCTGAAGTGCTCTTGCAGAGAGCCAGCACGGGCTCGACGGGCCGAATGGCCTCCTTCTGCGTTGTAACAATTCTATGATTCTACCTTTTAAGAAAGAAAGACTTGCAATTATATGGAACCTTTCACGACCACCGGATATCTCAAACTGCTTTACAGCCAATGAAGTAGTTTCGGAAGTGTAGTCACTGTTGCAGTGTGGGAAACGCAGCAACCAATCTGCGCACAGCAAGCTCCCACAAACAGCAATGTGATGATGACCAGATAATTTGTTTCTGTTATGTTGATTGAGGGTTAAATATTGGCCAGTACACCTGGGATAACTCCCCTGCTCCTCTTAAAAATAGCGCCATGGAATATTTTATGTCCACCTGAGAGCACAGACGGGGCCTCGATTTAATGTCTCATCCGAAAGACGGCACCCCCGACAGTGCAGCACTCCCTCAGCACTGCAGTGTCAGGCAAGATTTATGTGCTACAAGTCCTTGGAGTGGGACTTGAACCCACAACCTTCTGAGATCAGAAGCGAGTGTGCTACCCACTGAGCCACAGCTAACACATTATTCCTCCATTTTTCTGTCACTTTCTAGTCTTTTGTTCTCAGCTTTAGATCAATACAGGAAGATAAACTCCATTCTCTCTACTCTGTCCTCGGTATTTTTGGACTCTACAGGAATCAAGGCATATGAGGATGGGGTGGGTGTGGGGGGAATGTGGATTTGAGGTCGAAGATCAGCCATGATCTTATTCAATGAAGGGCTCGAAGGGCCGTGTGGCCTACTCCTGCTCCTAATTCTTATATTCTTATGTTTATGGGCGGATGAAATATTGCGCATTCGCTCACTTTTAATTTAAAACTGTGTACAATAAGGTGAGCTAAATTGTGTTGCAGTAAAGTGTTGTGGTGACAATGGTTCAATGAGTCTGTTTGTTCAATGACTGTAATTAATGCCAGTTACAGTGAGGCCTAATGATGTCACTCGGGGATTTCCCTCTGCTCTAAATAAGGAGCTCCCTTCACTGTGTCACCTCACACAGTCAGCGCGCTGCCCCCAGCACAAAGACCACCAGGCACTCACAGAAGCGAAGGCATGGATTGGGGTGAAGTGCTTAGGATATTAGGAATATGTTACGATATACAAAATATGTACTATCCCCTCCTCACTGCTGTTGATGTTCCTCGTAAGGATCTATGTCCAGTTATTAATTCTAAGTAATGGAGAGGCCCAGAGAAAGAGCTGGGCGCTTCAGTAACGAGGCATTGGTGGTTCTGGTTGGCGCTGTGGAACGGCGATGGGCAGTGTTGTTCCCTGAGAGTGGCAGGAGGACATTGCCCCGGGAGTTTGGAAAGGTGTGGAGGGAGGTGGCTCAGCACATCTCCCCGAGGGGCCTGGTGCCGAGGACCCACACCCAATGTCGGAAAAGTTCAACGACCTCACTCGGGCGGTCAGGGTGATTACCTACTTTTCAATACCTCTACATCCCTCCATCTCAACTTCACTCTGTGCCCAGAGGATTTACAAACCCAAATGCCAAACCTATGTCCATCTCATAAAACATACATGCACATCTCACACCTTGCGCACATTAATGGCTATTCAACGAGGGGAGACACATCTGCCAAAAACATGGCTGCACACAATAACGGCTGTTCAACTATGCTAGGCACATCCTGGTGACTCCAGGATAGTATGTTGCCTCCCTGGTGCCAGGGTCAAGGATGTCACTGAACGGCTGCAGGGCATTCTGAAGGGGAAGGGCGAACTATCAGAGGTCGTGGTTCACATTGGAACCAACGACATAGGTAGAAAGAGGGATGAGGTCCTGCAACAAGAATTTAGGGAGTTAGGAAGCAGATTAAAAAGCAGGACCTCAAAGGTTGTAATCTCTGGATTGCTCCCGGTGCCACGTGCCAGTGGGTATAGGAATAAGAGGATAGAGCAGATGAATGCGTGGCTAAAGAGTTGGTGCAGGAGGGAGGGCTTTAGTTTCCTGGATCACTGGGTCTCCTTCTGGGGAAGGTGGGACCTGTACAAGTCGGACGGGTTGCACCTGAAGCGGAAAGGGACCAACATCCTTGCGGGGAGGTTTGCTAGTGCTGTTGGTGTGGGGGAGGGGGGTTAAACTAACATGGCAGGGGGATGGGATACGGAATGGAGCTATAGTAGGGGGTGATGCACAGCCAAATATAGAGAAAAGAACAAGTCAGTCTGGAAGGCAGAGCAAATATGTAACGGCACAAGGGGTTATGGCAAGGCTGGATGGCATTTATTTTAATGCAAGGAGTCTTGCGAGTAAGGCAGATGAATTGAAGGTGTTGATGAACACATGGGAGTATGATATTGTTGCTATCACAGAGACATGGTGGAGTAAGGGGCAGGAATGTCAACTCAATATTCCGGGATATAGATCCTTCAGGCGAGACAGAGGGGTTGTAGAAGAGGAGGGGGTGTCGTAATATTAATCAAGGAGTCAATTACTGCTGTCAGGAGGGATGATATGTTAGCAGGTTCCTCCAATTAGACCATATGGGTAGACCTTAAAAACAAAAAGGGGGCAGCACTTTGCTGGGAGTGTACTATAGGCCCCCAAACAGTCAGGGGGAGATAGAGGAACAGATATGTAGGCAAATCTCAGAGATGTGCAGAAAAAATAGGTTAATAATAGTGGGGGATTTCAACTTCCCCAATATTAACTGGGATCGTCAGAGTGTGAAACGTTTAGAGGGTGCGGAATTCTTAAAGTTCATCCAGGAGAGCTTTTTGAGCCAGCATGTAAAAAGTCCTACAAGAGAGGGGGCGGTACTGGACCTAATTCTAGGGAATGTACGCGGGCAAGTGGTAGAAGCGTCAGTAGGAGAGCATTTTGGTGACAGTGACTATAATTCGGTGAGATTTAAGGTAGTCTTGGAAAAGGACAAAGATGGACCAGATATAAATGTTCTAAATTGGTGGAAGACCGATTTTAATATGATAAGGCAGGATCTGGCTAAAATGGACTGGGATCAGCTACTTGTAGGAAAATGCACATCAGAGCAGTGGGAGTCATTCAGAAAGGAAATAGAAAGTGTACAGCGCCAACATGTTCCCGTAAAGGTCAACGGTGCGACCAACAAGTCCAGGGAACCCTGGAAGTCAAGGGATATACAAGAATGGACTAGGAAAACAGGGAGCCTTTTGGTAGATACAAAGGACTAAAAACAGTGGAAGCCCTCGAAGGGTATAGAAAGTGCAGGGGGGTACTTAAAACATTAATTAGGACAGTGAAGTGGGGACATGAAAAAACACTGGTGGGCTAAATAAAGGAAAATCCCAAGATGTTTTATAATTATATTAAGGGCAAGAGGATAACCATGGAAAGAGTAGCTCCCATTAGGGATCAAAGTGGCAATCTGTATGTAGAGCCGGAAGATGTAGGTGAGGTTTTAAATGAATATTTTGCATCTGTGTTCATTATGGAGAAGGACGATGTAGGCATTGATATTATGCAGGGGGATTGTGATATACTTGAACAACTTAGCATTGAGAGGGTGGAGATACTAGCGGTTTTTAGCGGGCTTTAAAGTTGATAAATCCACAGGCCCAGACGAGATGTATCCCAGGCTGTTGTGTGAGGCAAGGGTGGAGATTGCAGGGGCTCTGACACAAATTTTCAGAACCTCTCTGGCCACAGGGGTGGTGCCAGAGGACTGGAGAACCGTTAACATAGTACCATTGTTCAAGAAGGGTCATAGGGATAAACCAGGGAATTTCAGGCCAGTGAACCTAATATCAGTGGTAGGGAAATTATTGGAAAAATTCTGAGGGACAGATTTAGTCTCCACTTGCAGAGACAAGGATAAACCCAGGATAGTCAGCATGGCTTCGTCAGGGGGCAATCATGTCTAAGCAATTTGATTGAATTTTTCGAGGGGGTGACCAGGTGTGTAGATGAGGGTAGTGAAGTTGATGTAGTCTACATGGACTTCAGTAAGGCTTTTGACAATGTGCCTCATGGGAGACTGGTCAAGAAGATACGTGCCCATGGGATCCAGGGCAATTTGGCACATTGGATGCAAAATTGGCTTAGTGGCAGCAGCAGAGGATGATGGTCGAAGTTTTTTTTAAACAGGAAGCCTGTGTCCAGTGGTGTACCGCAGTGATCGGTGCTTGGTCCTTTGCTGTTTGTAGTGTACATTAATGAATTAGATATGAACGTAGGAGGTATGATCAATAAGTTCGCAGATGACACGAAAATTGGTGGAGTGGTAAATAGCGAGGAGGGAAGCCTGAGGCTACAGGATGATATAGACGGGTTGGTCAGATGGGGAGAACAGTGGCAAATGGAAATTAAACCTGAAAAGTGTGAGGTGATGCATTTTGGGAGGATTAACAAGGCAAGGGAATACACAATGAATGGTAGGACCCTAGGAAGGACAGAGGATCAGAGAGACCTTGGTGTGCATGTTCATAGATCCCTGAATGCAGTAGGACAGGTAGATAAGGTGGTTAAAAAGGCATATTGGATACTTGCCTTCATTAGCCGAGGCATAGAATATAAGAGCAGGGAGGTTATGATGGAGCTGTATAAAACGTTGGTTAGGCCACAGCTGGAATACTGTGTGCAGTTCTGGTCACCACACTATAGGAGGGATGTGATTGCATTGGAGAGGGTGCAGAGGAGATTCACCAGGATGTTACCTGGGCTGGAGCGTTTCGGCAGTGAAGAGAGACTGGACAGGCTGGGGTTGTTTTCCTTAGAGCAGAGAAGGCTGAGAGGGGACCTGATTGAGGTGTACAAAATTATGAGGGGCATAGCTAGGGTGGATAAAAAGGAAATTCTTCACTTCGTAGGGGGGTCAATAACCAGGAGCATGGTTTCAAGGTAAGGGGCAGGAGGTTTAGAGGGGATTTGAGGCAAGAGGGTGGTTGGAATCTGGAACTCACTATCTGAAAGGATGGTAGAGGCAGGAACGCTCACAACATTCAAGAAGCATTTAGATGATCACTTGAAACGCCGTAGCATACAATGCTACGGACCAAGTGCTGGAAAATGGAATTAGAATAGTTAGGTCTTGATGGCCGGCGCTGACACGATGGGCCAAAAGCCCTCTTTCTGTGCTGTATAACTCGATGACTCTATCTGCCAAACACATGGCTGCACACAATAACGACTATTCAACTATGGTAGGCACATCTGCCAAACACATGACCCCACACTCACTCACAAGCTGTTCTTTTTATGCAGGCCAAGTTCTCTCATAACAGACGGTAGCAGCAAAGCATGGGAGCAGGACCGGCGGACCTACACCTCCTGACTGAGTTGGAGGACAGAGTGCACAGGATCGTTGCCAGCCAGGTCATAGGTGCCGTGGCCGCTGGAGAGGTCGACCCCCTTGGGACAGCAATGGTATGTTCATCAGCTTTCACTCCTCTCTCACACCTCTTCACCCTCACAACACCAGCCGTTTACACTTTCAATCCAACTAACAGTCTCCAGTGCTTGCTCCCTTCCTGCCCCCCTGCCCTTTTGCTAAAGCCAGTCTAGTACATTCCTGCTTTCAGATAGTGAACCACCTGCTGACCAGCCTGTCGCTCAGCCTGCCAGTGGCAGCTATGTGCTAGTCGAGGAGGAAGAGGAAGCCGCAGCCTCACCACCTGCATCTCCCAAGGGTGAAACATCAGACGCTGGGTCCACGCCTTCCCTGGAGGGGAGCAGGGTGTTAGGGTCTGTCAGGGAGAATCTCCTGGACCCAGTGGGCTGCAGCAATGCCATGTGGGTACTGGAAGCAGGCGCGCGAGTTCTGCTGCACAGGACTTGGATGAGGACCTCGATATCGCGGCCATGAATACCCAGGCCTTGAGCATGAACACTGAGCTGATGGGTGCAATGGCAAGGGAGCTTGACAGCATGGATACACTGGCTAGGAGCGTGGAGGAGTCCGCCGCTAGCACAGCTGTCATCTGTGTGCAAGACCTTGAACCCATCCTTGCCTCATTGCAGAGGATGGTTGAATTGCAGGGAGACCGTGGTGAACCAGAGCCGTGTGTAATGGGTGAGGGGGCACGATCCATTGCAGCACAGGCCAACGCAACGCAATGACATAGTGCTGCAATTCAGTCATTGGATAGAGCCATCCAGTCTCAGACTGCTGTCATGCCGTCTCAGATTGATGTCACGCAAGCATGAGTACTGCCATCCTCGCAGGGTCACCCACAGTCCCTCAGGGATCTCACGGTGCCGCAGCAGGCCAGCAATCTGTGCTCGTACAGATTGCTCCGGATGCTGAGGTTCTGCCCCGGGGGAGTGGCAGTGTGTCGGTCGAACATGAAGGTGCTGCCCCCTCTCAAGATGACAGCATTCCTGTCCCCCAAACGCCACTTCCCCATTGCACTTGGCACGGCCTGCAACACAGCCAGCCCAGACTGCTGCCGCCCATACAGAGTTGGTGCAGTCAGCAGCCCGGCCCTACAGGCCCAGAGCTGATCGAGGGCGTCCGTCAAGGCAATCTCTGGATCCAGCTTTCAGCAGCCTTACGTCAGACTTGCTGCAGCCACTGGGGCCACATTTGGAGGAGCAGTAGGGTGGGAAGGGGGGAAATGCGCAGGGGATGGAGGTCACCCTCGCTGAAGCCAGTGGGGCCACATTAGGAGGAGCAGTAGGGTGGGAAGGGGGGAAGTGCGCAGGGGATGGAGGACATCCTTGCTGCAGCCACTGGGGCCAAATTAGGAGGATCATTAGAGTGGGAAGGGGGAAAGTGCGCAGGGGATGGAGGTCACCCTCGCTGCAGCCAGTGGGGCCACATTACAGAGGAGCAGTAGGGTGGGAAGGGGGGAAGTGCGCAGGGGATGGAGGTCACCCTTGCTGCAGCCACTGGGGCCACATTATAGAGGAGCAGTAGGGTGGGAAGGGGGGAAGTGCGCAGGGGATGGAGGTCACCCTCGCTGCAGCCACTGGGGCCACATTAGGAGGAGCAGTAGGGTGGGAAGGGGGAAGTGCGCAGGGGATGGAGGTCACCTTCGCTGCAGCCACTGGTGCCACATTACAGAGGAGCAGTAGGGTGGGAAGGGGGAAGAGCGCAGGGGATGGAGGTCACCCTTCGCTGCAGCCACTGGTGCCACATTACAGAGGAGCAGTAGGGTGAGAAGGGGGAAGTGCGCAGGGGATGGAGGTCACCTTCGCTGCAGCCACTGGTGCCACATTACAGAGGAGCAATAGGGTGGGAAGGGGGCAAGTACGCAGGGGATGGAGGTCACCCTCGCTGCAGCCAGTGGACCCACATTAGGAGGAGCAGTAGGGTGGGAACGGGGGAAGAGCGCAGGGGATGGAGGTCACCCTTGCTGCAGCCACTGGGGCCACATTAGGAGGAGCAGCAGTTTGGGAAGGGGGTAAGTGCGCAGGGGATGGAGGTCACCCTTGCTGCAGCCAGT
The DNA here is from genome assembly GCA_030390025.1 of Squalus acanthias. Taxonomy (NCBI): domain Eukaryota; kingdom Metazoa; phylum Chordata; class Chondrichthyes; order Squaliformes; family Squalidae; genus Squalus; species Squalus acanthias. The sequence continues at coordinate 422,869 of JASTWF010000410.1, forward strand.
GGACCCACATTAGGAGGAGCAGTAGGGTGGGAAGGGGGGAAGTGCGCAGGGGATGGAGGTCACCCTCGCTGCAGCCACTGGGGCCACATTAGGAGGAGCAGTAGGGTGGGAAGTGGGAAGTGTGCAGGGGATGGAGGTCACCATTGCTGCAGCCACTGGGGCCACATTAGGAGGAGCAGTAGGGTGGGAAGGGGGGAAGTGCGCAGGGGGTGGAGGTCACCCTTGCTGCAGCCAGTAGGGCCACATTACAGAGGAGCAGTAGGGTGGGAAGAGGGGAAGTGCGCAGGGGGTGGAGGTCACCCTTGCTGCAGCCACTGGGGCCACATTAGGAGGAGCAGTAGGGTGGGAGGTGGGAGGTGCGCAGGGGGTGGAGGTCACACTTGCTGCAGCCACTGGGGCCACATTCGGTGGAGCAGAAGGGGAGAAGTGCGCTGGGGATGGAGGTCACCCTCGCTACAGCCACTGGGGCCACATTATAGAAGAGCAGAAGGGTGGGAAGGTGGAAGTGCGCAGGGGATGGAGGTCACCCTTGCTGCAGCCACTGGGGCCACATTAGGAGGAGCAGTAGGGTGGGAAGGGGGGAAGTGCGCAGGGGATGGAGATCACCCTCGCTGCAGCCAGTGGGGCCATATTACAGAGGAACAGTAGGGTGGGAAGGGGGGAAGTGCGCAGGGGGTGGAGGTCACCCTTGCTGCAGTCAGTGGCGCCACATTAGGAGGAGCAGTAGGGTGGGAAGGGGGGAACCGCGCAGGGAATGGAGGTCACCCTCGCTGCAGCCACTGGGGACAGATTAGGAGGAGCAGTAGGGTGGGAACGGGGCGGTGGGCCGGGGGTGGGGGTCACCCTTGCTGCAGCCAATGGGGCCACATTAGGAGGTTCAGTAGGGTGGGAAGGGGGGAAGTGGGCAGAGGATGGAGGTCACCCTTGCTGCAGCCAGTGGTGCCACAATAGGAGGAGCCGCAGGGTGGGAAGGGAGGAAATGCGCAGGGGATGGAGGTCACCCTCGCTGCAGCCACTGGGGGCACGTTAGGAGGAGCAGTAGGGTGGGAAGGGGGAAAGTGCGCAGGGGATGGAGGTCACCCTTGCTGCAGCCACTGGGGCCACATTAGGAGGAGCAGTAGAGTGGGAAGGTAGGAACTGCGCAGGGGATGGAGGTCACCCTCGCTGCAGCCAGTGGGGCCACATTACAGAAGAGCAGTAGGGAGGGAACGGGGGAAATGCGCAGGGGATGGAGGTCACACTTGCTGCAGCCACTGGGGCCACATTAGGAGGAGCAGTAGGGTGGGAATAGGGGAAGTGCGCAGGGGATGGAGTTCACCCTTGCTGCAGCCACTGGGGCCACATTACAGAGGAGCAGTAGGGTGGGAAGGGGGGAAGTGCGCAGGGGATGGAGGTCACCATTGCTGCAGCCACTGGGACAACATTAGGAGGAGCAGTAGGGCGGGAAGGGGGGAAGTGCGCAGATGATGGAGGACACCCTTGCTGCAGCCAGTGGGGCCACATTAGAAGGAACAGCTGTTTGGGAAGGGGGGATGTGCGCAGGGGTTGGTGGTCACCCTTGACGCAGCCACTGGGGCCACATTCGGTGTAGCAGAAGGGGGGGAAGTCCGCAGGGGATGGAGGTCACCCTCGCTGCAGCCTCTGGGACAACATTACAGAGGAGGAGTAGGGTGGGAAGGGTGTAAGTGCGCAGGGGGTGGAGGTCACCCTTGCTGCAGCCACTGGGGCCACATTAGGAGGAGCAGTAGGGTGGGAAGGGGGGAAGTGCGCAGGGGAGGGAGGTAACCATTGCTGCAGCCACTGGGGCCACATGAGGAGGAGCAGTAGGGTGGGAAGGGGGGAAGTGCGCAGGGGATGGAGGTCACACTTGCTGCAGCCACTGGGGCCACATTAGGAGGAGCAGTAGGGTGGGAAGAGGGAAGTACGCAGGGGATGGAGGTCACCCTCGCTGCAGCCACTGGGGCCACATGAGGAGGAGCAGTAGGGTGGGAAGGGGGGAAGTGCGCAGGGGATGGAGATCACCCTCGCTGCAGCCAGTGGGCCCACATTACCGAGGAGCAGTAGGGTGGGAACGGGGGAAGTGCGCAGGGGGTGGAGGTCACCCGTTTGCAGCCAGTGGGGCCATTTTCGGAGGAGCAGTAGGGTGGGAAGGGGGAACCGCGCAGGGGATGGAGGTCACCCTCGCTGCAGCCACTGGGGCCACATTAGGAGGAGCAGTAGGGTGGGTAGGGGGTAAGTGCGCAGGGGATGGAGGTCACCCTTGCTGCAGCCACTGGGGCCACATTACAGAGGAGCAGTAGGGTGGGAAGGGGGGAAGTGCGCAGGGGATGGAGGTCAGCCTTGCTGCAGCCACTGGGACCACATTAGGAGGAGCAGTAGGGCGGGAAGGGGGGAAATGCGCAGGGGATGGAGGACACCCTTGCTGCAGCCAGTGGGGCCACATTAGGAGGAACAGCTGTTTGGGAAGGGGGGATGTGCGCAGGGCTTGGAGGTCACCCTTGCTGCAGCCAGTGGGGCCACATTAGGAGGAACAGCTGTTTGGGAAGGGGGGATGTGCGCACGGGTTGGAGGTCACCCTTGCTGCAGCCACTGGGGCCACATTCGGTGTAGCAGAAGGGGGGGCAGTCCGCAGGGGATGGAGGTCACCCTCGCTGCAGCCACTGGGACAACATTACAGAGGAGGAGTAGGGTGGGAAGGGTGTAAGTGGGCAGGGAGTGGAGGTCACCATTGCTGCAGCCACTGGGGCCACATTAGGAGGAGCAGTAGGGTGGGAAGAGGGGAAGTGCGCAAGGAATGGAGGTCACTCTCGCTGCAGCCACTGGGCCACATTAGGAGGAGCAGTAGGGTGGGAAGGGGGGAAGTGCGCAGGGGATGGAGGTCACCCTTGCTGCAGTCACTGTGGCCACATGAGGAGGAGCAGTAGGGTGGGAAGGGGGGAAGTGCGCAGGGGATGGAGGTCACCCTCGCTGCAGCCACTGGGGCCACATTACAGAGGAGCAGTAGGGTGGGAAGGGGGGAAGTGCGCAGGGGATGGAGGTCAGCCTTGCTGCAGCCAGTGGGGCCACATTACAGCGGAACAGTAGGGTGGGAATGGGGGAAGTGCGCAGTGGGTGGAGGTCACCCTCGCTGCAGCCACTGGGGCCATATTAGGAGGAGCAGTAGGGTGGGAAGGGGGGAAGTGCGCAGTGGGTGGAGGTCACCCTCGCTGCAGCCACTGGGGCCACATTAGGAGGAGCAGTAGGGTGGGAAGGGGGGAAGTGCGCAGGGGATGGAGGTCACACTTGCTGCAGCCACTGGGGCCACATTAGGAGGAGCAGTAGGGTGCGAAGGGGGGGGAAATGCGCAGGGGATGGAGGTCACCCTCGCTGCAGCCACAGGGGCCACATTAGGAGGAGCAGTAGGGTGGGAAGGGGGGAAGTGCGCAGGGGATGGAGGTCACCCTTGCTGCAGCCACTGGGGCCACATTAGGAGGAGTAGTAGGGTGGGAAGGGGGAATGTGCGCAGTGGATGGAGGTCACCCTCGCTGCAGCCACTGGGGCCACATTAGGAGGAGCAGTAGGGTGGGAAGGGGGGAAGTGCGCAGGGGATGGAGGTCACCCTCGCTGCAGCCAGTGGGCCCACATTACAGAGGAGCAGTAGGGTGGGAAGGGGGTAAGTGCGCAGGGGGTGGAGGTCACCCGTTTGCAGCCAGTGGGGCCACATTCGGTGGAGCAGTAGGGTGGGAAGGGGGAACCGCGCAGGGGATGGAGGTCACCCTCGCTGCAGCCACTGGGGCCACATTAGGAGGAGCAGTAGGGTGGGAAGGGGGTAAGTGCGCAGGGGGTGGAGGTCACCCTCGCTGCAGCCACTGGGGCCACATTAGGTGGAGCAGTAGGGTGGGAAGGGGGGAAGTGCGCAGGGGATCGAGGTCATCCTTGCTGCAGCCACTGGGGCCACATTACAGAGGAGCAGTAGGGTGGGATGTGGGGAAGTGCGCAGGGGGTGGAGGTCACCCTTGCTGCTGCCACTGGGACCACATTAGGAGGAGCAGTAGGGCGGGAAGGGGGGAAGTGCGCAGGGGATGGAGGACACCCTTGCTGCAGCCACTGGGGCCACATTCGGTGTAGCAGAAGGGGGGGAAGTCCGCAGGGGATGGAGGTCACCCTCGCTGCAGCCACTGGGACAACATTACAGAGGAGGAGTAGGGTGGGAAGGGTGTAAGTGCGCAGGGAGTGGAGGTCACCATTGCTGCAGCCACTGGGCCACATTATGAGGAGCAGTAGGGTGGGAAGGGGGGAAGTGCGCAGGGGATGGAGGTCACCCTTGCTGCAGCCAATGGTGCCACATTAGGAGGAGCAGTGGGGTGGGAAGGGGGGAAGTGCGCAGGGGATGGAGGTCACCCTTGCTGCAGTCACTGTGGCCACATGAGGAGGAGCAGTAGGGTGGGAAGGGGGGAAGTGCGCAGGGGATGGAGGTCACCCTCGCTGCAGCCACTGGGGCCACTTTACAGAAGAGCTTTAGCAAGGGAACGGGGGAAATGCGCAGGGGATGGAGGTCACACTTGCTGCAGCCACTGGGGCCACATTAGGAGGAGCAGTAGGGTGGGAAGAGGGAAGTGCGCAGGGGATGGAGGTCACCCTCGCTGCAGCCACTGGGGCCACATGAGAAGGAGCAGTAGGGTGGGAAGTGGGGAAGTGCGCAGGGGATGGAGGTCACCCTCGCTGCAGCCAGTGGGGCCACATGAGGAGGAGCAGTAGCGTGGGAAGTGAGGAAGTGCGCAGGGGGTGGAGGTCACCCGTTTGCAGCCAGTGGGGCCACATTCGGAGGAGCAGCAGTGTGGGAAGGGGGAACCGCGCAGGGGATGGAGGTCACCCTCGCTGCAGCCACTGGGGCCACATTAGGAGGAGCAGTAGGGTGGGAAGGGGGGAAGTGCGCAGGGGATGGAGGTCACCCTTGCTGCAGCCACTGGG